>BGPR01004576.1:68444-109389 GCA_013235015.1 Araneus ventricosus | reverse complement strand
AATAACAAAGTATCATGATCTTCAATGTTTTTAAAATGTTTGATTTTATTTTAAATTGATTTTCATTTATAATATATTTTCTTTGATAAATAGTTTTGTTTTGGTTGTGATATTAAATATAATACTGATCAGTATATTTTTGGTAAATTATGAAATATATTCTTTTGAAATATTAATTTGAATTTATTTAGTATTCTATTTTTTGAGTGTGTTGTTTATGTTTCATGCATAATTATTTCATATGCATTATTAATTATGCATAATTAATATTAATTTTGGTATTTGTATTTTCATGAAATTACACTGAGAAGTAGTATTATTCTATGTATTTAATTGCAGTATTAAAGTAAATAGTTTAACATGTACTTATTTTAAAATTCCCTTAAATTTAAATTGTTTCCCCTAACTTGTGTTAAATTTTTCCTGCATGAATTTAAGATCTGGTAAAATAGTTAAAATGAATGACAAAACAAATGATAAACCAGATGAATCTGGTATTGTAATGCAGGCTACTAATTCTGTCAATATCATTCCTTTTGACCCGAATAACTCTATGAATGTAAATTCTTGGCTTAAATACTTTAATGATAAATGTCAAGAGCATAACTTGGATGATAAATGGAAATTGAACAACATAACAGCATACTTAAAAAACAATGCCTTAACTGAATATGTAAATTCCTACGATACAATTAAAACTTGGGAGGAATTCATTTCCTTTTTAACTGAATGGTACATCTCACCTAACCTAGTCAATTTGAGTGATTTCACTTCGAAATCATTTAAAGAAGGGGATGATATAACTTTATACTTCCAAGAAAAATTAAAAATAGGCAGACAATTAAATTTAGCTACAAGCATGATTCTTGAAGGACTTTCGGATGGCTTGCCAGTTAATTTAAGGCAGCTTCTGGCGATACATTCCCCTAACAATCCCACAGAATGGCTCACAACGGCCTCAAAATTGATCAAAATTCAAAAATCAGATGAAAATCAAATTAACTCTAGCCATTCTGCCACCCAAAATTTAAAAACAAACTCTGTTAATGGTAACCAATGGCAGCCAAGAAATTTTAGGCCCCATAACTTTACACCCAGTCAAAATTTTAGGCCAAATAACTTTCAATCAAATTCTCCTCCCAGGCAAAATTTCAGGCAAAATAACAATTACCAAACTCCTCCACCTAGGCAAGCTTTCAGACCTTTTAGTAATGCTAACACCCATTTTCAAGAGAAACTACCACCTTCACCATGCTGGCGTGAAAAAAGGGCCGAAATGAATGCGCAGAACGCTTAAGTACCTAGAAGAGGGATTTTCCCCTTTAGAACTCGTGATTAGAAAAGAAAGTTGTAGTGCGTTAAATAGGATGAAAGTAGAAGTATTTAAAATGAGGTGTCGTTAAGATTATTTAGGAAAGTTAAAAAATTAAAATATCATATATATATATATATATATATATATATATATATGTAATAATCTCACTTAATTTTATTTCAAATTCTAATATTATATATTTTAACGTCTTAATGTTTTCCAAAATCACTTTTCTTAAACTCCAGTTTCGTCCTATTTCCCGCGCTGGAGGTATATTAAATCTCGCGTTTTGGCATATTTATTACTAAAAGAATATTCTAATTACTTCCACGCGCCAACATAAATCTCGAAATAAGCGAATTCTTTTCCAGACTTTTCCCTAAAACACTTACGTAATACACTAAAAATAACTATTATTCCCTTCACTTTGATCATGTGTCTATCTGCTAAATCCCTACCTGAGAAAAACCAGGGATCTTCTGTTCTCTTTTGGCTTGAAAACTTCAACTAAGATGTACGTACATTCTGTCACTCTCCCATAGTGAATGAAAATTGGTTAATAACTCGGCCTTTTTTAATTTAACGACTACAACAACGAAAACATTTTATATATTTATTATTTTAATTGTTATTTAACTTATGGAAAAAAATTTGTATTTATGTCAATAACATTGATTTTAACAACCAATCCATTACCACAGCAATAAAGCAATAGTAAATTCCAATAAGATTTAAAATTTTTTTATTTCTTCTTTTTGAATCTCATCGATATATCTACTTTAATAATCACACTTATTTCCATTTAAAACTGGAACAATCACTTTGAATAACCTCGATTTTGCAAGTCTTTCTTTTTAAATTGATGCAGCAGATACATTTTTTCAGAGGGAAGAATGATTGTTCTGGAGTAACCCGAACTCACAGTCGGACTCAAAATTTGCACATACTTTGGAAATTTCCGTTATGAAAGCCAGGTAAGTTATTTTTAGTGAATATTTAAATACTACAATTAGTGATTTTTTTATGTAAGATTATTCCAGACAAATTCATGCTTAAAAATAATTTCGAACTCAGAAAAATTCAGTTTCACATCCCAATAAATTAATGAAGATACAGGACTCGCCGCTTATAGTGATCACAGATACAACGGTCATTAGCATATACTGATCAAAGCAGCGTAGAATGGATCTTTTATATCTTATTACATAGAAAATCCTCCGGTTCTAGTGATCAACAATTCGCCTGTAGTGATCGGTTTCGATGAGATGATGTCACACAACTTAAGGCAATGGCGATAAAAATTGGCCTGAAGAGAAACCACCCTCTGACCAATAAGCTATTCGTACTTTAAGAAAATCAGTCCAATGCCGTGCTCTATCCTTTGGTGAGTGTTATTCATATGAATGGATTTATCCAACGAACGTTTGAAAAAACAAAACAAAACGGGTTACTCTCGATAACTTTTTATATAAAGCTTAAAAATAATGATTATTTTATTTTTTCTAATTAAAACTAATGAGTACACATAAGCGATATTCTATGGCCTGTTTTTCTCTGCTATCCTTTCATACTTATAGATATGCATTATTTTGAAGGTATTTTGGATATACTGGTCATTCGGATATAGTGATCACTTTGGCTTTGACCCTAAATTATTACTACAAACGGCGGCCACTGTAGCTAATTTTTTTTAAATTGAAGAAGTCTGAACTTTTGTTGATTGTTTTTATACTACAGTGTTCTTGTAAGTCTGTTTATAATTAACATCATAAATCTTTCATTGGCTTAAGTTCGAATATGATGTTAATATATCTAATGGTCGACAACGGTAATGAAGTCAGAATTTCTAAGCACATATTTCATGAAATATCAAACGTACAATTCTAGACCTGAATATGATTGAAGAACTAGATAGGAGGAGGTGGAAGAAAATAAATAATGTACCCTGGGCGCCACTTAACATCGCCACGCCACTGCTGCTTCGCCAAATAACAGGCGTCGTTTTTGTGAGATGTCTGCCCGACGAATGCATATTGTTTACCTGTTGAGGACACCCCTCATCTTGGTCGATCTACATCTCGACTGAACACCGTTGCAAAAGCAAATAGGAATATTTTGTTAATATTATAATGTTTATATGCTGGATACTACTCCAAATTGTGAAATTCACGACGCAAAGATCGTCCAAAGCGCTCTACAGAGCACACCGTTAAACATAGAGCTACCAAATATGAAAGGTAGTTACTTCTTGAGTTGTAGGTGTTCACTAAGAAATGGGTTTTCAAAATTTATTTATATTTTAATTAAAAATTAATTGATATCTTAATGTTTTTCTTGATAACTCTGGAGAGCATTATTGTACAAAAGCCATTTTTTTACATCACTTTAAAATTCAAAAAATCACCAAAAAAACATCAACTTTATTAAACTTTCTTCTCTAATTTTGATAAATTTAAAAAAATAATTTTAGGCATATTTTACAACACTTTTGATTGTTTTAGTCACTTCACTTGTACACACATACATGTTGCGAAGATTGTAAATACACTTTTTGTATGCACATTCTCAGAACAATGAAGAGCAAATTTTTAAAGATAATATAAATAAAGACGAATCTAGCCTAAAACACTATCATGCTCCAATATTTCGGACTAGAGGTTAGAATCTCCTTTAATATTTTTACCAGATAGATCCAGTTCCAATTTTTTTCTTTCTAATGATATTTATTTCATAACATTTTCTCATACTCATAATATTTGATTTTAAGAAGATAAAATTGGCCATTTTGCTGCCTTAAGCTATAAATTAAAAAATATATATCATTTGCAAGAATACTGTTCATTTACCTTTCCTTTCCTCTGGACTTACAGAAACATTATCACTGGTCACAAAAGTAAAACAGATGGCGATCAAAAAGATATAAAATGGAGCCATGCTGAGTCTTCTGAAAAATGAAATAGCATCATTGAGAAATATTTTACTACTAAGAAAACTCTTCAGGTGTATTTTGTAGTTTCCTTTTACTATTAAGGGGTTTAGGCAAAAGGAGTAACGCTTGTTTTTTGAAATCTGAAATCAGACGATAATGTTTTCAATACAATTCAATTATCGTACTGTATTTCTAGTAAATAGTGATGAATCACAGTACAAGTGCTATTGCACATGTCTGCATGTGTTCATATAATCGTTAACAGGGAACAATATTGAATTAAATACATTAGTACAAAGATTTATCGTCATTTTAAAGAATTTTCAAACTATTCTCAAAGACAACTGAAGTTCACAGTACCTAGAGAAGCACAAGCGACTTACACGCTGTCGCATGCTTTTTAATTATTAAGATATAGAAAATAATATTTTTGTGAAAAATCTGGAAGTCAAAGCAAAAAGAAAACAGTACGATAAAGAAATTAAACCACAACGAACATCAAGAGCGAAGAGACTTCGTACTCATTCACTAAAAATTAACTTATGTTATTAATGTTATTAAAATTCCAATTTACGTAGTGTTTTTACATCGGGGGGCGCCTCGCTCTTTTAAGAATTTCGCTTTGACTACCAGATTTTTGATAAAAAAAACTAACTCTTTATTTTTCTAGATAAAAGTTATTTATCTACATTTTAGTATGCTAATAAAAGCTTACTTTTTAAAAACTTCTTTTATTTTTATTCCGATCTTGCCTAAAAGACTATCCGATTTTTGATAAAAAAATTAATTCTTTATATTTCTAGAAAAAAGTTATTTATCTGCATTTTAGTACACCAATAAAAGTACTTTAAAAATTACTCTTTAAAAACCTCTTTTATTTTTATTCTGAAATTGTCTAAAAGATTTAGACAGTTTTCTAAAAATATTTTTATAGTTACATTAATAAGATTAAATTTCCCTTTAAAAATTGTTGAAATTTGGTATTATAGGTTACATAAAGATCAAGAGTTTTGTTGAGAGTAAAAGATGTTAGAATAACAAGTCCATTAAAACATATGATACAGTTAACTATGTTTTTCAGACAGGAAAAGGATAGTATAATGTAGACTAAAAGCAATCGTACTTACTTCTGTAAAGGTACAGCGCTTATAAAATTATACACCGATTAGTTTTTACGAAGACTTGCTCTACGCTCTAGCAATTTCGAATGCAAGGCATATTTTCTTCAAGGAATATAAATATAAATCAAAGAACCTTTGGAATGCCTTATCATTTCAAGAAATGTGCTGTTTTCAAAAAGACATGTGTGTATGAAGTCAGTTACGAGTTTTTTTCCGTTTGACATTGAAAGAGATGTTAAAAAGAAAGGGTTCTGACTGCAGAAAAAAATTTAAAGAATAAAAAGTCGATCTGTATGCTTCAAAAAGTGTGTTACATTTACGGTCAGTCAGTCAAAAAATTGTTCGAACACATTTCATTGTTCACGAGCTGATGAACGCATAGAGCGCTTTTTTGTTACGAAATAACAGTCTTTCGTTTACGTAAATAGCTCCTTAAGATGAAATGTAAATGAAAATTTTTTATATGGAATATTCTATCCCGAATTTGGTTCTCCAGAAAAGATAAACAAGAATCAGCGGCGTATCCACGAGTATACGCCTCGGAAAAGGCAGAGAAACGGAGAAGACAAGAAATTGGTTTATTTCACTTGTAAAAGTCAAATATGTGGAAGGAGCAAAAAAAATATTATAACCGTAGCCTGACGCCATTCACTCTTATTACAACAATGATATGAATAAATATAAAATAGAATTGTTTTTAAAGAGAAACCCTCTAACTAATTATAGACACTTGAAATGTGGACTTCCTAATACTGAAAAAAGATTATAAACCAGCGGGAGTGGTTTCCCCTAAACTTTCTCGCATACTTTCTAAGTGGAGATTAGTCAAAATCTCGAGTTCGAATTTTTTTGACGATTACAATGCTTTCTCTATGTATACTTCGTATACGAGAAAGTGAAACAAACAAACAAACCTGAAATCAAATATCTGTTGCCACGTTTCAAAAAAATATTACTTTGAAGCAGGTGCGATAAAATAAGCAATGCAATGAATACTAAAGCGAAAATTCTGCTTTGGAATTGAATTCCCAAGAAAACAATTTATACTACCACAACCCTAACAATTGCTGAAATAATGAGATCGGTTTGAATTTTATTTACAACAATGAAAAATTTTTACAATTCATGTTTGAAAACATTATTTATTGTTGTAAATAAAATTTACAACAACAACAGATTGCTACCAGTACGCATGCGCATGAGAATCGGATTAAAAGAAATTGAATATGCAATTTGAACGCCTCTTTTTGACGGATTTGGCCCAAAATTTTATACGGACCTACATTCATGACGATAAAACTGTGAACCAAATTTTATCCATTTAGCTATTCAAGTTTTTGAGTTATAGCGTTCACATGACCGCGGACACACAGATACACAGACTTCCCGTTGACGGATTTTGTCCAAAATTTGATAGAAACCTACAAATTATGTTTAAAGACCACATATTAAATTTCATCCCCGTAGCTCTAATAGTTTTCGAGTTATCGTGTTCACAGACAGACATAATTCCAAAATTGTGTTTTTCGGACTCAGGGAGGTCTAAAACGTGGAGATTCGTCAAAATATCGAGTTTGAATTTTTTGACGTTTACAATACTTTCTCTTTGTATACTTCGTATACGAGAAAGTATAAAATGATCTTTTCTAAAGAAATGGCAGGAAATACGATGGTAGAAGCAAATTTATATTTTATGAAACTACTGAGTTATTTTAACACGCATAATTTTTTTGGTTTGTATGAATACTTATACATATACAGTACTGGCCAAAGGTATTGCCAGATTTTTAAAATGCCAACTATCTGGAGTTAATTTGAATGAAATAGTTCATGATCAGTTGTGGAGAATCGTGGGAACTCACATTTTACAGTGAAGATTTTGTCACGAGGGAATTTAAGGAACCGATCAGAAATTGATGAAGACGAAAAGGAATTTCGTCTTATCCCGTTTCATAAAAATCTAATAATGATTTGAAACACTCATCAGTGGCTTTGTTTCCTATGCACTTTTCTTACATACATTTTCGTAAAAATAACATGCATATTCGGGAAGATATTAAGGTTTCTTTTAAAAAATACCAAATTTTTCCGCACGTTTTTTGCTTATGTTTTCAACCAAATTATACGAAACTTACAGAATACTTGATAATATGTTAGAAAAACATAGTAAAAAAAATTGAAGTAAATACGTGGAATATTAAAGGAAAAAAGGATTTGTATTATATAATTTTTTTTCTATGTGCGAAGCGTAGCGTAATTTTTCTTTCATAACTTCAAAGCTAGATATATAGTATATACTAATTATACAAGGTGTCCCAAAAATTAGGAATAAGCATTTACAGCAGAATCTCCCTACAACGAGGTCTCCCTACAGCGAATTTCTCCCTATAAAGAAATTTTTAATCGGAGTGTTAAATAACATTCAAAATATTCTCCATATAACGAAGTGGTTGTCTCCCTATAACGAATTTTTTCAGACCTTTATCTTCTCGATTTTTGTCATTTTTGAAGAAAGTTTCTAATTTCTGTGCAAACAAATCGCTCACACGTGCCTGTTTCTGGAACCACTCGCATTGTACATTCCAGCGATAACACACAACAATAGAATGCTATGTGAAGGGTAATGCAGTTGTGGGAACCTGGGTTTCTACAGGTCAACATTTCTACGGGTCAAGATTCCAAGAATCGGGGTGGAGTGGGGGTGGAAACAGCAAATGGATGTGACAATACGCATTTTATGTTTATCCGTACTAGTACATATTATTCTCTAAATTGGTGAATTGTCTTCACTTTTGAGCATTTTATTTATACAATAAAAGTCAGTACAATTTTAACAAATTTATAATAAATATTACTTCATTTTTAATTGAAAGTCATAATTAAATATTTTTGAACTTATCGCACACACTAAAAGGTTTTTAACATTTACTGAAATAACTGCAAAAATCTCTAATCTCAGTATAACGAAATTTTCTCTATAGCGAATTTTTCAACTGGAACCAAGCGATTTCGTTGTAGGCAGATTCCATCGTATATCCTTAAATATTGCGCCTAGACGTATACTTCTAATTTAAAGTTTCATCAAATAAGGTGGGAATTAGTGTGAAAACACTTTGTCTCTCTGGAAGTTGAAAAAAAGAAGTTAAAATAAAAAGTTAAGAAAATTAAATTTTTATACGTTTCTCATAGAGTAAAAGTGTCAATGAGTAAAATGTTCCCCTTAAACTCACCTATGTATAAACTAAGTTTCACTGCTCTGTCTGAAAAACTTGTAGATATATATAAATTTTTAAATTTAAAGGGCTTCTCACAAATTTATATGGAGATTTTCATTGCAGAAATGCAAACTTATTCAACATTGAAAAGCTGCGAAATGCAAATATTTGTCTAGTAGTACACCATCCAATCATCATGGATTGAAAAAGAATTTGCTAATGACGCATACTTTTATTCAGTTACATTGATAGATAGTTAGTTGCAAGTATAGACTTGATGAAAAATGGAAGACCAGTTTGAGAGTATAAAAATCTAAGGCACAACGGGAAAATAGTCTAATATTGAACAAGATTCTTGAATTATTTGCTCTCTACGTTTTGAGAAATATTAAGCTTTACCCAAAGGCAGTGACGACTCGTCCTTTAGGTCTGCAGACTTAGGTGTTCGTTTTTATTTTTATTTGCTTGTTTCTCCACTTTGAGTGTTCGATTATCAACGAAAAAAGATAAAAGCTAGAAAAGAAGACAGAAAATGAAGGAAAAAGTAAGACAGACATAGGATGGGGGTGCGCACCAAATAGTGTTGGAAAACACCAAAATTCGCTCGTTTCGCGCAACTAAGTGATATAAAGGGCGAAGGCGAATAGCTATCCTTTCTGTCCTTGATCTTAGCTAGAACTGAATTTTCGGATGCTCTTGTTCTGGTAATTACAATTACAAGTTTGGGCTTTTAAAGTTAAAGCTATTTTTGAAAAATTGTATTTCAAATGCATTCTAGGAAAATTTTTTATAGTATTGCTTGTTTCTCAGCAGATAAGCCGTCACTGCTTTGTATATTTTTTGAAGGTTCACAAGATGAATTTCTCTCTCTCTCTCTTAGGGAAAATGCATGGCGGCAATAAGTCGCAGATTTCGCGATTTGTGTACGCGTGGAAACGATTAAAATATTCTTTTAGTAATAAATATGTCAAAACGAGAGATTTAATAAACCTCCAGCGCGGGCAATGAAACGAAACTGGAGTTTAAGAAAAGTGATTTTGGAATTCATTAAGACTTCAAAATATATAATATTAGAATTTGAAATAAAATTAAGTGAGATTATTACATATATATAGGCTGTCTAAAAATAATTTTAAAGAAAGATTGATAAACATTTCATTAAGACAATGGAAATTAAGTTAAATAAATCAATTCGTGAATAGTTAACATAGACTTATAAGATATCTATGCTATATAGTTCTTATTTCACGACTAAACATCAGCTTTAAAGACCCCTTCAGTGTCAAATGCGCAATCATCCTTGCTTGCCATGTTTCATGAGAATACTAATAATGTTTCTGTTTTTTTTATCATTAGTAAATTTGTTAAATTAAATTGCTAAACTCTAAGAAAGGAAATTTCTTATTTTCTATTGCATGTTTTTATTTTTTAAAAATCTTCATCGTATTTATGTATGTGGATTCTTATCGCATCGAAAATAACTTTCTGACGGAAAAAGGTTGCGAAAACTCTTTTCTGCCGAAATGATATTGCAAGTGCAACAGTTTAAGCTGCCATGAGTTTGAGATATATTTTATGGCATAAATTTCTTGTAAGTTGTTCTTTTTAACTCTTTACAATTCACTGCATGTTTTATTTTGAAAATTGCTAAACTTATTTCAAAAATGAGTATTAGACATGTAGCTTATCATAAATATGTAAAAGAAAAAAAATTGCATTTTTTATTTTCAAGAAATTTGTGGTTTCACAGTGAAACCAATAAATGAGTAACAGTTTCTTTTCCCTAATAAGTTATAATCAAATTTAAATTATGCTTTTAATTTATAAGAAACGTGGTATTCATGAAAGGATTCAGCATTCATAAAATTCAATATTGCTTTCGAAATTTAATTTTTAAAAAGTATAAATTTCTTTGCAGGAACCGTCATTATTGTGTTTATCTTAGAGACAACATTAGCTCTTTGTCGATATCTTTGTAGATACTAACGAGTATTGAACTGAATTTTCACATAAGTTGGCCTATATATCTGACTCTTATAGTTATGAAAAAATGACCTATGTTTCAGCCGTTCACAGTAAAATAATGCTCAATGTGGTTTTCACAGCAGAACAATGAATGTTAAAGCAACACATCTGGAAGTTTTATCACCCTATTATTATTTTCAGTCTCTTATTTTATAAATAAAAGTAGCTATAAAAATCTCATTTTTTGTTTCTTTTACATTCCGACAAGTCATATTTTGGTATTTTTTCCTCTGTTTTTAATCATTTTCACTACAAAAGGCCTATTTAGGTAATACCTCAGTCGCCTCTAACACACCAACTCTAGTTGCTGTTGTATTGGCGATGTGTGATAAGGAGATTAAGTATTTGTACCTGGTTATCAGTTTGTATTGATAAAGATCAGGTGATTAAAATTTATAGTATGGGTCACTCTGGTAGAATTTTTCTGTGTCATCTTTTTACAAACCTTTTAGCACAAATATCGAGAACACTAACTCTTTTAGGCACTTCATTGAGATTTTCATAGTGTATGTTACCCCAATTCTCAAGCACTAGTACCGAATTATATAAATCAGTATCAGAGATGGACAATGGATACTCACATAACATTTTGTATTGACTTATACATAAAAATTTGAATTAAATTGAAGTAAATCTACTTTTATAACCTTTAAAGGTTCTGGTTATTTTATTGTAATTGTAAATTGCAAACATCAGAATAGTTAGAAGCAGAGTAGTGCTCAAGTAAACCAGTAAAATTTCTGAGATCTCTCTATCTACACTGCTCTGAGTGAACAGCGATCTGACGCGTTATTTTGATGAGAAAGAACTATATAAAGTGTTCATGAGTGCTGGTTTGGAAATTCCTATTCTTCCTATTTAAAAAAATTATCTAGTAAAAATTCCCATAATACTCGACCTCTATTACTTACGATTATCCTGCGTTTCCTATGCTTGTATGAGATTTTCAGAGATTCAAAGAAAAGCAGTAGAAGTACGGAAAAAATTCAAATGCAATTAGAAATGTTTTGGACTTTACTTCAAAATAAAATAGTTTTCTATTTGCAATAATTTTTATGAATCATTAATCTATACTTACAATACACGCAGGGAATTTAACAAACATATGATAGTCTTTAACTGAAGTAGCCACTTTATCGAGTTACTGAACGAAGAACTGGCCGTATGTTATCCAACCAGACTCCACCGTTGGGATCCTACAGGCAGACGCTCCACCTGGCGCGCAAGAACATCCATTTTCAACCTGTCCCAAACGTGCACCTTGTTCGAATCGAGCAGAGTTGGGCCCAGTCAAAGGATGCACTCATTGCCATGGGAAGACATCTTTCTTCTCGTCGGCCCTGATACAGAAAATATAGATATACGAGTTGTGAATGCTTACTCAATGCAGACCACGCCGAGTAGTTCCTCAAACGGGTTCGCTAAATATTTGATCCAGGACGAGTTTTACGGAGTTGGAAAGAAGGAATGGTTTAATCTTTATTTACTGATATAATTAAACAGTATCACATAATTTTTCCTCTGTGAAATGAAGATTGAAAAATCCACCTCTATTGTGTATGTGACCACAGTTTCTTATCTGTAAAAATTTGCAAGAGGAAGGAACTTTTTTGATGCCTTCACCCAGGATCCACTCGAGGAATTTCATCCAACTGTAACTAAGTAGAGTTTTAATACATCTTTATGGAAGGGATGCTGTAGCGTTAAGGAGCTATTTTGCAGCAAACCTAAAATCCTTGAATATTTTGGTGGCTGATTCATCAAATTCTTACGATTCGACACTGGAAACTGATAAGGCTGGGGGAGGTGCGATTCTACTTTTGGGTGATAGCCAATACCGTGGAGAATTTTCTATAAGCATGTTTATCCTGCAATTCAGACCAATAGAAAAGAAAGATTTTTCTATTGGCGCACTAGCTTTATGGATTAAAGGGGCGCCTTGAGGAGGTCCGCACCGGGCGGCCATCGTAAGGGACAGCAGGAAATAGACATACACGGAATCAATGATTTTATAACTAAGAAAATCAGTGGCAATCATTGGATACATTAAAAAATAATTCGTATGTAATTCGATCGTAATGTATATAAGTAATTCGTATTTTACACCTTTTGGGTATTTAAAAGAAAGACTGGTTTTGGAAGCTCGTTTTCGCAACTTATATGCAGAGATCTAGGGCGACAAACTGCGAATCACTAAATATTTTTTTCCCTAGAATTTCTTTTTTAATTCTTTTGAAGTTCATATACCCCATGTAACTTATAAAATAACGACGGCATGTTGCAAGTTCGCCACGGGTCTGCAAAAGATGCAGCTACGCCACTGTATTGGCGTGGAATCAATTTGGAATATCCTTCGTTTAACCATGTTTTGAAATGCATACCATGCAGATTTGGTGTTCTTATGATGAAGTTTTTTTTTTAAATTTGTTTTCGGTGCCCTGATTAGAAACATTTTAATTCTACTCTCCTGTACTTTTTGCAAAATGTTTATTTTAAATTTACAAGCAAAAGGTTTTTACTTCTTCAATAAATTATGAGATGTGTTACTAATAAGGATATTCACAAATCATGTAAACTACATACGATTAAAGGAAAATAAGAGACAAATTTTTACGATTTGAAAATGTAAGCGACATATAAGTACAAACAAGATTTAATTACTTGAAACTAGTTCCAGATTTTTCTTTTTTTCCTTTTTTTATTCTTCTAAGAAAAAGAAAGGACCGTGGATTTTGATATACATAGTGGATGATGGGAAGAAAGAAAAATTGATAAATAGACAGAAAAATAATTTAAATAATCGTTTCTCAATATTCACGCATGGATCTAAAGGTTTATGAAACATCAAAAAATAATTTGCTTGAAATTAAAATTAAATTTATATAATATGAAGAAGTACCATCTCACCTTTTTTCTATTTTATCAGATTCAAATATTGCAGCCATGAGATTCTTAATCAGCTGCAATTTATCAAGTCTTTGCTGGATGACTAAGTAATAAATAAAAATACATGAAATCATTAATATTGCATTTTATAAAATGTAAACGTGATAAATTTGTAGTTTGCTTTTATATCTTCCTGAAACACAGTATACACTAAGTTCTGAATCAATCAAGCAGTGGGTTGTGGAATAGAAAAAGCAACGAAGATGGCCAGAATGTGCTCTTGTCTACAATCATTTCTTTAAGACACTTAATTTTTCTTATAAATTCATACGCAGAGTAAGAGTTTAGCCTTAGCCAACAAATCATGGGTAATTTCGAGCTCAGAATTATTTGTCACACACACAAGTGTTTTTCCCTGTAGCCAAATTTGGAAAATTACTAAATTGGGATTGCTTTTTGGAAGCAAATCACTCGAGATCTGGATCATTTTCTTAGTCAATAGAAACCTCATTTTCTTAGTCTAATGCATTTAAAGTCATGGTATAATTTTAGTTAAATATTCACGAGTATTTAAAGTATGATGTTTTCAGAGAGAAATTTTGAAATCGAAGAGTGTTATTTTTGCCATCGAAAGATCGGCATTTACAAATATATGAAATTATGAACGATTTAATTTTTAAAAATTTTTGCTTATTACCAGAATCTCTTTTATTGAGTATGATTTTGATTTAGATGTTCTTTTGTTGAAAAACAATTAACAAATAGAATCATACTTCTTTTTGAAAGCAACATTCACTGAAATGATTTTTGCTAAAACTGAGCTTAAATTAGGAAGAATAGGTAACAGCTCCCTGTTTACTTTCCATTCATTTACAGTTTCTTTTATGGTGCATATCAGTTTTGCCTAAAAATTTACCTTCAAATCCACACTGAGAGAAGGGTAAATGGTTTATGACAAGAAAGTTAAGTGTAATTATGTATTGTTATTATTTAAATAGAAAAATACTAAACCATTGTGTTTTCAGCTTTCATGAGCTCGTCAATCTGCCACAAAAGGTTCTGTATTCTGTATCAAACGTGCATTATATTTTATGTTTCATGAAAAACTAATAAAATTTGAAAAATAGAATTCTTAAGACTTATAATAAAAACAATGTCTTCTATGTTTGAAAATATTCATACATAAAATTATTTTTCTTGCGACAAGTTTAATACCACCGATACAGTAAGTAAACTTAATATGAGGATGACACTACAGCGATGAGCAAAATAATTTGTGCACAAAGAATCGTAATAGTTATCTCAGTTCTATCATTCAATTATTTACCGTATAAACACTCCTTTTTGTTCACAATTATACGTATATTTCTAAGCTTTATATCTGCGTAATAATTTGCTAATCAAAGCAAAAAATATTTTAATTTGTTTTCTTTTGCTTTTGGTGTGGACAAAACTATGATACACGACTCATTTATTTAGCTAAAGGAGTAAAATAAGTTTTTAAATACACTATTTTTACTATAGAGATAACAATCTTATGACCGGATTATGATTTTTCATTATTTTTTAATATGACATATTAATATGACTATTTCTATAGAAATTAATACTAAAAATACTAAACCATTGTGTTTTCAGCTTTCATGAGCTCGCCAATCTGCCACAAAAGGTTCTGTATCAAGCGTGTAGTATATTTTATGACTCAAAAAGTTAATAAAATCTGAAAAATACAATTCTTAGAAGTTTTCATGAAGGCAGTGTCTGCTATGTTTGAAAATATTTATACATGAAATCATTTTTCTTACAAGTTTAACACCATCGACACAGTAAGTAAGCGTAATATGAGTATGGCATAACAGCGATGAGCAGCAGAATTTAAACACAAAAGATTCGTAATAGTTATCTCAGTTCTATCAGTGGATTATTAGCTGTATAAGCACTTCCTTTTTTGTTCACAATTATACGTATGTTTCTAAGCTTTATATCTACGTAACAATTTGCCAATCAAAACGAAAAAATATTTTAATTTGTTGGTGTACAAAAGTATGATACACGGCTCACGTATTTCGCTTTTGGATAACATATGTTTTCAAAAACACTATTTTTACCATATAGAGAAGAATATTATGACCGGAATATGATTTTTCATTTTTTTTAATACGACATATTTCATAATAATACTTCTATAACAATTAATAACTTAGAATGTGTCTATCAGCTTTAGGTGGAAACAAAGCCATAAAGATTATATATAAAGTATAATTTTTTTATTCAAACCAAGTGATACATACTTTTATCGCTCTGTATATTGATGCAGTCAGAGATGCTTTGATTTTTAATTCATGTATCCGAAGTTACATTGACTTCAACACTCATTAATAAATAATTTAACTGCAAAGCTGTTGAGTTATTATTAAAGTTTATAAATAAATGCAAACATATTTACTTTCTCTTTTCTTCTGGAGAAAGGGTGGGTTCTTCAGAACCGAAAACAGAAGCAAGGCAGCTGACAATCAGCAAGGCGCTAATTGGACCCATCCTGAAATTTCTACACAAAAAGGAGAAATTATCCAACCTTTTTCTGTAAATAAATACTTGTTCATTACATATTTATAGAAATTTAAAAAATGTAGGAGACAGTAAAATGAATTTTGGTCGATGTCTGAAATCTCACTCAATACTTCTCACTTCTTAACTATATTCTTGGGATTCTTATCAATATAAAGCTGTCGATGCACTTTTTATTCGAGTTTTTCTAAAATTCTAGAATTCATATCATTAACATTATCACTAAAAGTCAGACGTTATAAAATACTAACTATTTAGATACCTATTCCTTAAGGAACATTATCGCGATCACGGAATACAATTTCAGCGCATTGACTCTCTTCATCATCTTCAATATTCCGGATTCTGCCACGAAAAGCGTGTGGCGAATCCTCTCTTATTCCTGAACTTTTTTAAAGTATATGAAGTCACAGCCCTGGTCTAATTAAACTAGACCAAGTGGGATCAACTCAGATTCGGACTAGCTTTGATAAGCTCGAATTTGATTTTGATCGGGTACATTTTGCAGCAAATCAGCATTTCTTTCGATTAACATACGAATGAAAAATTGATTTTGCTGTTTGTAAATGAAATTTGTATGATATTTTACCAACAAACTTACAAATGTGAAAGCATTCCTTTTGGAAATGTTCTTACAAACGAGAATGGTTATATCCGTTCAATGCAAATATTTTAAAGATGTAAAAACGACAGAGCAATGGCAAGGATACGGAGAATCTCGTGTCATAATCGATCATCGATGGTGGGAAGAAGAGTACGGCTAGAAGCGCATTGGTTTGAAATTCAGTTTAGTTAAGTTGGATTAACATCTTTTTCCGGAGGTACGCAAGGGCTATTTTGGAACTCATTTTGAATAGTAATCAAATGACGAGGATGATGATTCAGTCGAAAACCCATTCCCTAAACTTTCCTAATACACTAGTGGGAGGACGTTTGACTCAGACGAATTTAAAGTGCACCAGCTATACGTATCTAGAAGGTCTTTATTGGAAACATATCTCGTACCGGCAATCCTCCGATCTAAAAGCCGAGATTTTATCACTTTACAGAAGGCTAAATATTCGTTGTTTATTGATTATTTAAAGATTGATATTAATTTTATATTTTTTAAAAATTGGTATAAATCTACCTTTATCAGTTATAAAAATGGAGGAAAAACATGATTTAATTGCAAAATTTATTTTTATATATAAATTATATACGATTTTTTATAAACTGTAACAAATAAGGAGTCGAATTATTTAAAAAGGAAATACCAGTACCTTGAAATCTCTGTTCAGGACCAGTGCAGCAGAAACTGGGGATATACTGAAAATGTTTTCCTCAGATATGGTTAACAAAATAGTCTTGGCTTATTTATATATCGAATTTTCAGGTGTTCAATTTTTTTCTCCTATTTTTATTTTTTCAAATATTTCATGAAATGTTGACATAATGACAGTTATGTCACAAGAAGCGATGGATATGAAGCGATTGTAATGCCTACTCAATTCAAAATTTGAGTTTTTTGCAGCAAGAAAACGTATATCTCCCATACAAGTTTAATTACTTTCTCTGCGACGCAGAAAAAAATCTTTTTAAGGTCAAAATGCCACTTGCAAAAATAATAGCAGAATTTTCTGGTGAAGCTACAGAACATTGTATTTCCACTGATCTCAATAAACATTCTATCTCAATTGACATTAAATTGTCAAAGGCGATGACTAAACATGAAAGATCGGCTGAATACATGTTATCCATATGGTTTCTACATTCCTTGTCAGGACATAAGCCTTTTGGAAATTTGCTGCATTTTTCTATCATTTTCATAACATTTGCTTTTATAATAACCATCTTAAGAGAATTGTTATACTGTGCTTCATGCATCTGTTAGTTCTGAACAAGGACAACCAATTTAGAGATTATGATGTCGGGTTTGCGTTCTGGAATCTTGCATCTCCTTATCTAAGTTGAATAAGAATTGAATAAAACCCATAACTAAGTTGAATTCAAGTTGGAATTTTTAAGATTACGTGATATATATCTATATCTATCTATCTATCTATCTATTTATCTATATATATATATATATATATATATATATATATATATATATATATATATATATATATATATATATATATATATATATATATATATAAGAGACAAAACATAATAGAAAAACAATAAAATAAAATAACAAACGTTCATATCAAATTCGAAAGGATATGAAAAAACGAATTGAAAGTATATCCGAGTAAAGACAAAAATGCGAATAGTAACAGATGGAAAAATATATATAAATATATCACATACACAATGAATGCGCTAAAAGCTGCAATTCCAAAAGCGCTGTGGTAGATAGAGTATAAATCGTAAAATGAAAGAGTATAAAATGTGAAATGAAAAACGCAATAAAAGCACAATAACGTTTCTTTAGGGGATGAAGTTATTGTGAATTGCTAAATATAAAAATTTTGACATTTTCTTGCAATCAGTTACGCCGTAAGGCCTAAAACACAGATTTTCATCCCTAATGC
Organism: Araneus ventricosus; assembly: GCA_013235015.1. Classification (NCBI taxonomy): domain Eukaryota; kingdom Metazoa; phylum Arthropoda; class Arachnida; order Araneae; family Araneidae; genus Araneus; species Araneus ventricosus. The sequence goes on along the minus strand of BGPR01004576.1, from coordinate 90,811 downwards.
CAAACCAAACCAAAAAACAGAGAGAGGAGTTTTAAATAATTAAAACAGAAGTACGATGTGATAACATTAGAGAAAAGTAAGAATAAATATTTTAAGTACCAGAAGGACGGAAGTTGTTGCGGAGGGTCACGGTACAGACTGGCGTTGAAGGGGTGTGAACAAGGTATCAAGTAACAGTTTTCGCGCTTAACTTTGGCTATTGCCAGGGGTGTGCAGTATGTTGGGAACGATGAAGATTAAATGGAAGAGCGGTAACGATAGAAAGCGTAGAGAAATAGTGGAAGAAATCAGTAAAAAATGAGAGACCAGTGAAAAATGTTTAAAAGATGCGTTTTCGAGGTAAAATATCAGACATTATCGACTTGAGTGACCCTACCACGAAGATTATACTTCGCGTCGGCATCACTCTGATAAGCAATCCTTTACTTACATCTTAAATCCATTAATTAGAGGTTCGTAAAGTGAGAGGGGAATTTTATTAATGTTGAGACTATTTCTTAAGTGGATGATTTGCTTTTTGGCAGAATTAGTGTTATTGCAAATTTTGTTTATTCTTATAAGTTGATTGATAATTGCGTTTTTGTAGATTTTATATGAGATATTAGAGTTCCAAAAAATAAATTTATTGACGTTAAATTTGAATTCGTTTCTTTTGTCGTGAATGCCAATTTTTAAGTCGTTTTTGTGGTCTAAGCATAAATCAAGAAAGATCGCTGGAGATTGATTGTTGCTGGTTTTAATTAGTTTGAGTTCTTCTGGGTAGATGGTATTGCAAATAGAGCTGAAGTCTTGAAAATCAAAAATTATAATATCGTCAATAAATCGGAAGGCAGAGTGGAGGTTTAAAACGAAATTTCTTTCGAAGAAATGAAGAAAGAGGTTGGCTAGTAAAGATGATAAATTTGTTCCTTGTGGGATGCCTTTTATTTGTTGGAAAATATTTTCTCCGTTAAAGATAAAGTTATTGAATATGCAGTAGTTGATGAGGTCTTCCCAGAAAGTTAGTGGGATTTTAAAAAGATTTTTAAGATCATAGAAGTAGTTCATTAGTACCTCTTGTAATTTATTTATTGGAATACTTGTGAAAAGATCTTGAAAGTCGTAGGTTTCTATTGTATCAATTTTGTTATGATTAAGGAAATCAATTACTTTGTTATTGTTTTTGATAATCCATGTGAAATTTTCTTGCTCAATATGATTTAGGGTGATATTAAGATGTTTTGAAAAAATGGTTCCAGGTTTGTTCATGTAGGTGTTAGTGCCGCAGGTGATATATCTGAATTTAATTGGCTGTTTATGAAATTTTGGATATATAACAATATATGGTAGATTATTATTTGCATTATGGCATTTCATTTTTTTGTTAAGAGCTGAAATTTTTTTCTTAATGGTGATAATATTTGATTTATTGAGTTAGTAAATTTCTGATGATTTTAATTTCTTATCTAAAATTTTCGAGATAGATTTTTTTGCAGATAATTGCAAAGTTACTGGCCGCTTTATCAATAGGGGTTATGATGAATTGTTCTTGCAGAGCTTTGTTACTATCCTTGATATTTCGGTAGTCATATTTTTCGTAATTAGGATTGTCTTTTTTGTAATTGTTTTTTATGAACTGTTTAAAGTTGAGGTATATTGACCATTTCCATTCGGTGAAGAATTGCACTGGCATATCGAATTTGGGGGCAAGTTTTAGGCAAAAGTTATCCAAATCATTAAGAAAACTTTTGAAAATTTTATTAATGGAGATCTTGAAAATAGGACGGAATTTTGTACCTTTGATCATTAGTTCCCTTAGTTCTTTATTGTCAATAATGTCTAGGTTACCGGTTAAAATGTGTTTATGGAGAAGTTATCTATGTATTTATTATATTCTTCTCTATTGCAAAGGCATTCAATGTTATTTCTATTGGTCCTAACGTCTTTACAGAAGGAATTGTAGTTGAAGATTCTTCTACCGATATTTGTATCATATTTAAAGCATTTGTTAACTTCAATATTTTTGATTGGAAAAAGATCCGTAAATTCTTGGAGTACTGCATTGAATTTAACTTGGTTGTAAATTGGAGTTTTAAAGTTGGTAGTCATGTAAATTATTGTTTTTTCTTGATGTTTGTTCGGCGATTTGGCAATTCATGCTTTATATAGATCATTAATAAGAAGTAAGAAGTGTTCATTATATGTTTTGTAGTTATTCAGAATATTTTCGAGAATCTTGCAGAATTTGTTTTTAGTAGAGAAAATGAAGTTTTTTACCTGTCTATAGTTAAAATTCTTATTAAAATCGTCTTCAAGTTCTTTTAGTTCTTTTAGTTCTTGATATACTAGATTATAAATATCTTCATTGGATAATTACGGCGTAACTGATTGCAAGAAAATGTCAAACTTTTTATATTTAGCAATTCACAATAACTTCATCCCCTGAAGAAACGTTATTGTGCTTTTATTGCGTTTTTCATTTCACATTTTATACTCTTTCATTTTACGATTTATACTCTCTCTATATATATATACTCTCTCTCTATATATATATATTAGAGTGGCCCTTGTTTTCCCAACTTTGTTTTTTTTATGTCTCACCCCCTCAGTTTTTTCTAATTGGCTTAAAACTAATGCCAGAATAAAATCGTGTCATTCCTGTAACTCTAAGTGGTGCCCCAGAGGCTGTGAATGTAGCCATTTATATAAAAATTACTGTTTTTCCACAAATTTCACAGAAAAAATGAAATAATATTTTATGCACATTATAAACTAAATGATATCAAATATACACTAAAACATAGTTTTAAATAACTCAGTGTACGCGGCGTCGGCAGTTCTGGTTGTTGCGAACACGTCTTTTCATCGCGTCTATTCAGTATTGCATTATCTTCCAAATGAACCTTAGCACGTGGTTTGTTAAAAATGGTGCCAAAGGGTGAAATTTGCGATCGTATATAACTTATTGAAAGAGAAACAAATCAAATATTAGGCAGCAAATTACCTTCTAATAAACAAGTAATGCAAGTGCTATTTTATAATATTAGATGCGTAAAATTAAGTCTCCGTGAAAGTGCTCGTTTAGTAATTTCTGAAACTGTAATTTTTTGACAAAAAGCACGAATACCATTTAGAGAACCTCAGCACTGCTTTGTTAAACTGGAAGCCCTATATAATGAATGGAGAATGCTTCAAAAACATTCTAAAAGAAAGAGCGAAAATCAGGAGCAAAAAGAACAAAATTTTAATGAAAAACTAGAGGACCTATTTGATATTGCTCACTCTTGACAAATGCAAGTTAAGTGACAAAGACTCTGTCCACATTTTAAGGGCTACTGCAGAAGCTTTGGGACACAACACTGAAGATCTAATTATAAATCGAAGCTCGATACAGCGACGTCGTCAAAAGCTTCGTGCCGAGCGTGCTTCAGTAATTAGAAATGAACGTCTGACGTTACAGTTAGAGTTCGCTACCGTCCACTGGGATGGAAAACTGCTTCCAGCAATGACTAGAAACAAGAAGGTTGAGAGTCTTCCAGTAATTATATCCGCTAACGGACAAGAGCATCTTTTAGGAGTCCCTCAATTGACTTCTTGCAGTGGAGACGACATGGCAGCAGCTATTTACAACTTGCTTGCTGAAAATAAACTTTTCGATACTGTGCAAACCTTGTGTTGTGATATATATTACATATAGTGTCTGCAAGGTAGGTATAAGAGATCTTTTCCCAGTTTTCTTTCTAATAAAACGCAAGCACCTTTTATGACGCAGTGGTCAACTGTGTTTTAGTGTATATTTGATATCATTTAGTTTATAATGTGCATAAAATCTTATTTCATTTTTTCTGTTAAATTTGTGGAAAAACAGTAATTTTTATATAAATGGCTACATTCACAGCCTCTGGGGCACCACTTAGAGTTACAGGAATGACCCGATTTTTTTCTGGCATTTGTTTTAGGCCAGTTAGAAAAAACTGAGGGTGTGAGACATAAAAAACAAAGTTGGAAAAATAAGAGCTACCCTAATATATATATATATACTGCCATGATGTATTCATTGTTCTTTAGAGATTTGCAGAGAATTTGAAAATGGTTGAGAGGAGAACGGAGCGAGATAACTCTAAAAGTTAAGAACTCTCCGAAAAGGGATTAAAGTTGCTATTGTAATAAAGCAATAGTGGAAATGGCAAAAAAAAATTTATCAGAAAAGATCATTTGAGCAACATCGCCGAAACGCTTTTATGGTTCCAATTATGTGGGATTTAGATGATAATGGTTCTAATTAGTGCCTAATTATGATTTCTCTAAAATAAATAATTGTCATGCATGACTTCTAAGAGAGATAATATCCAACCAGTGCATTATACCAGAAAATGTTCTATAGATTTTGGAGTTTGAGGCCTAACTCTTATCTTGATTTTTATTTTAATAATATGAACTCCTTCCTCTGGTTTAAAGGAAATATCACTTAATCGAGAAATCAGCAGGGAAGAAAGAGCGAGATTTAAACTTAAAATATTCGATGGATTTTTCGTGTAATAATTGGTACAGTGAATTTTTTTCGGTCAATTTGTAATTAATCTATTTCTCAATTATCTAATAAAGACCTATTCAACAGATTATTAGCATGGTATTTATACTTTCCATAACTAAATGATGAAGATAATCGAGCAACTACCGAAATTCCTTAGTGTTTGGTTTAACACATTCATCGCTACGGACGAGATAACTCGTCTTCCAGGAATGTTCGCTGTGCACTAGAATTTGACTTGCATAACAAATTTATTAAGTTAACCATATTAATAGATGTCCGCAGAATATATTCACTTCTTTCTGTTTTGATTTATAAATTGTCTAGAGAGAGCACGGTTACTTTTTGTCTCTCTTAGAGCTTATATCTAATTCACCCATAGCGATGAATGTGTTAATAGCTTGATAACTGCTTCAATAATTCATTAAATTACCAAATTTTACATTTTTAATCGCTCATAGAATTAAAAAATTGAATGAAATTTTGAAGGAATTTATTAGGAATTTTATAGGTTTCTATTCTAAAGAATTTTTTTAAAGTTATTTTTGGTAAAGTTATTGAAGAATAAGACACTAGCATTACATAATCTCAATTTAAATATGTATTTATTAGTAACAATCTTGCATGAATCTTCATTCTTTAGAAAACTTTCTTTTTTCATTTTGGAAACTTTCTTTATTTTAATTTATAGTTTTTAAGACAATAAAATAAGTTTAAAAGCTCAACGAATAATGTTAATTTATTAATTATTTATGTAAAAAATAAGAGCTGTGAAAAATTAAATTAAAATCTACTTAAAATGTCCGTTAGTAAGATTGAATTTAATGAAATTTCATTCGACAAACCGGTTCGAAATGTGTCTAAGCCTTGATTCACCAGATCACTGCCCGATTTTAAGCGGAGTTCAATATCGAGCCACTTTTAAGTTATTAACATTAAAAAACTTACACGGACTGTATCGTTTAGACTAATTTTTATTCAGTATATCCAAATATTTCACTCTATCATTATGCCTTCGCTAAAAACCGAAATTACCACTTCATTTGCAGACATATAACCCCATACAAGGATTGAGCTTCCCTCATATGAGTCATACTTATACTCATACTCATTCCTACAGTCAAGCATATGCTTGACTGTAGGAATGGTGTTTGGGGAAAATAGTTCAAAATCAGGCTTTAACCAAGCATAGATTCGACCATTACTTCCAAAAATATTAAATTTACATTTGTCTCTGAATATGACTTCATTCCAAAAATTTTCAGGCTCTGAAATATGATTTTTAGCAAAAGCAATTCTATTATCTCTATTGACTTTGGAAATGAAAGGGTTTTTTTATAGCTACAATTCCAATATAATTAGCTTTCCTGAGTACCCTTCTAAATGTTTTTGGTGAAACATTCTTTTCTGTTGCTGCAGACGTCAATGTAACAATTTCTACAGCAATCAATTTAGAATTTTTTCGTATTTCTCTAAAGATGTTTCTCTTAGTCCTCGAACTGAGAATTCCTTTTTTTACTCTACCAGGCTTATTTGTCATTAGTTCGGACTTTTTATACTTTTGGATGTTTTTTTGTATGTATCCATGACTACTCCACGCATTCTTTGCAATTTCAAGTCGAAATTTGCTTTATTCAGGCATTCGAATTACAAGTTTCGGGGTATCAACACTTGTTTCAGTTCTAGAGCTAATTTTGAGAATTAAAAAAAAATATAAAAACTCATTTCTATCATGGATATCAATTCCTGGTGCATTGGAGCATCAAATTTATTACACTAGTTCATTTAAAGAAAAATACTGGTGGCCAAATTGAAATTTTTATGAAGTGTATACTCAATTTTGTCTCTCAAATTTGTAACTTCAACATAAAAATTTAGCCAATTAAGTTATTATAATTTCCTCATTTTCATTTCATTGCTTAATAGATTCCATAATGAGCATTTTAACATTCCTGTAAGTATTAATATTAAGTGAATATTTTAAGTTGCTATTTTAGACGTTTAATGAAGAACATGAGTAGTGTATACTCAATTTTGGGAGCCACTGTTCTACACATTCGCCGACATACTGGGGTTTAACGGAGTACTAAATTTCTATATTGAGTTATTATTATAAAGTGGCTTGGCAGTTCAATGCCCTAAATGTCTTGATTGCATCAAATATTAATTAATTGAAATGTCACTGGCATTCGGCATTTCAATGAGAAAAAGAAATGAATAGTGTGTGTGTGTGTTAATCAGAAATTAGTTGATCATATATAAATTAATAGACTGGGAGCTGGATGGAATTGAGCATGCAAAATATGAGAACCGCATTCTATCAATTGATACGAGCTCAGAAAAGCTTATAGATTGATATTTTGGATGTTGCCAGAAACTGTATTGGTCCATTTTTTTATCCCCCTCCCCCTACGTATAAAGCAAATCGATTGAGCACTTGCTACGGAGTCATTTTAATGATTGTTTTAGTGACAAAAGGTAGTTTTTTTATTATTAAAGGTAATAATAGGTTGTGAAATGAAATAAAAACAAAAAATATCAATAAAAAAATCACATATTTTTTTTATAAAAATGAATTTAATAAGAAGATTCAAATGAGTCAGGTTTCCTTAAACCCGCGTTATGATTCCTCTTACTCTAAAAGGAGCTAGTTCACCAATTGAATATACCAACTAAATAAGGACTGCTAAAACACAACAATTACCAACGCCATCAATGTATATATAAAATTTTGTTACCAAAATAACCTTAAATAGTATGGAATTACAAAATGTTGCCACAAAAACCATTTACAAATAATAGGTTCAAATTCACAGACGCCCCGGTGGCACAATGGTAAATGATTCGAATCCTTACACGTTCCCCTTAGAGAAGCGCATCCGTCGCCTTAGGGACGATGTAGCTACCTGAAATGAGACTTAAAAAACAGAGAATAGTGATCATTTGAGAGAACATTTTTAAATGATGCAATTTATGAAAATAAAGATGCCAAAAAAATACATTTGTGGGAGTAATTTAAGATTGTGCTTAAGGTAATAAAGATGCTAATTTTGAGTTCTGAAAAATGATTTGCATTGTGAAAAATAAATTTGTCTGAAAAATTGAAGGATAGCAATTCAGATTTAAAAAAAATACATAGGCTGTCTGAAAATGATTTTCGAGAAAGGTTGTCTGGTGATCGTACATCGATATAAGCATGTAATTCACTTCATTAACTTACGACAGAGCGTGCTGCGAAATTGTTAAGGTAAAGGAATAGCCCATTCATTAAAGGTCTTGAAAGGGAAAAAAATTGCGCAAAGCTGAATTTTACACCATTGACTGACCAGAAACTTTATCACTCAGATTTGTTTTAGGAATTATTAATTATAACAATTATCCCCTGTCTTTGTTAGCTTCATTACATTTCTGCGCCTTCTCGAAGTACCGGCTTGCAAATAGAAATTTCAATGACGGCGCGTAATGGTTAGGAGTAACGGGAAGTTTGCGAACTTTTATTAACTTTCGAAGTTGTTCCTACCATATTATAAGAATGATTGCAGATACCATTTTAATTCAAAACATCTCTTTAAGGCATTGGAAATTAAATTGAATAAATTAATTCACGAATAGTTAACATAGACTTATAGATACCTATGATGCATAGTTCTCATTTCACGATTAAACACCAGCTTTAAAGAACATGCCTTTCAGAGTGAACTGTGCAATTAATCACTTTTGCTTGTCATGTTTCATGAGAATATTAATTAACCCTTTAACTTACAACAACATCTCTGACACGTGTATCGAATTACAGAATTTTTGCTATTTAAATCCGCAATTAAGTCAACGCAACAATTAATTTTAGATACAAAAATCAATTAGACACTCTAAAATGGCTCAAGTATCCTTTACCATCTTAAAGAGATTGAAATAATAAAAAATCCCAAATGGGTGGTGTCATCTAATTAGGAGGTTAAATAAAATCGTAGGGCAGGGGGTTAATGCTTCTGTTCTTTTTTCATCATTAACACATTTGCTAAATTAAATCGCTAAACTCTAAGAAAGGAAATTTCTTATATTCTATTATAGGCTTTTATTTTTAAAAAAATATTCATCATATTAATGTTTGTGGGTTCTTATCGTATCGAAAAAAACTTTCTGACGGAATAAGGTTGCGAAAACTCTTTTCTGTAGAAATGATATTGCAAGTGCAAAAGTTGAAGCAGCCATGTTAAGAGTCCTGAAAGAGACGACATGAGTTTGAGATACATTTTATGGCATACTTTTCCTGTAAGTTATTTGTTTAAGCAACTCAAGTTTGCACCCTTTCTTAGTTTTCAGCAGCTTATTTCATGAAAATAAAAATAACGATAAAATCTCATTTATTTGTGTTTCTTTAACATATTTACTAACAAGAAAATGATAAGTTAATGACAATGGAGAGAGAAGAAGTGGGTGGTATGACAAACAACAGCAACGCATCTCATTCTGGAAGATTTTACTAAGTAAGAGTTGTTATTTTTGATCGAAAGAATTTTGTGTTTGAAAAATTTGAAGCAAATTTTTCTTTATTATTATTTTTTACTTTCCATTCTGATTTCAACTGATAATCGTTAAAGAAAAAATAATTTTATGCCCCCCCCACACAACCTTTTTTTATGTTACTGTGTTTTGCAGTTTCTTTCGCAAAGTATTAAGCATTTAAGCAAAGTGTTCAGCATTATTTATTGCTGGTTGCATAACTAAAAAGTAAAGATAAAAGGTATTTTTTCTTGTAGTTATAAGTGAGAGTGACACCGGTCTCTACGCCAGATGTAGATTGATAGCGTTTCAGATACTTTTAATTGACTTGTATACAGGCAGTAATTTAATCTGATATAATTGTTTTTTATTATTTTTTGTACTTTCACATAGGCTTTTACATGGCATGAATATATTTTCACTGATATCATTCTTGTTTTATCCATTATTTACTTTCTTTTGCTTTACTATCATAAATTCCCGTTAATTTAAAACTATACAATATTACTACTGACAATATTTCAATTGATGCTGTGTCAAAGACTTCATTTACAGGTTCGAAAAAATCATATTTATTATTATTGTTGTTTCTCTGGATTTACTCGTTCCCACTTTGCAAGAGGTTGTCCCAGTCGCCTCTAAACACACTGACTCATTGGTTGCTGTTGTATAGGCGATGTGTGAGAAGGGAAATTAAGTGACTGCACCTCGTTATCGGTTGCTTTATCAGGTGATAAAAAATTTATAGTATGGGTCACTAGGGTAAAAATTCCGGTGCGAAACTTTTGACAGAACCTTTAGAAAAAATATCTTAGAACACCTACTCTTTTTCAGTGCACTTTACTGAGCTTATCCATAGAGTGTATCAGTACCCAGTTCCTCAAGCACTAGTACCGAGTTGTATCGAATCAGTATCACAGATGGGACAACTGGATACTCCTTATAACATTTTTATACTGAACACACACATACATAAAAAATTGAGATTAAATTGAAAGTAAATCTACTTATTATAATCCTTAAAGAGTTCTGATTATTTTTATTGTAATTGTAAAATTCCAAACATCAGAATATACTGAAGAGAGTAGTGTCTCAAGATGAAATCAGTACAATTTCCGGATCTCTCTTCTACACTGCTCTAGTGTAACAGGCGATCTGACCGTTATTTTGGAGAAAAGACATATCAAGTGTTGCAATTGCGTGGTTTGGAAATTCCTATTCTCCCTATTTAAAAAAAATTATCCCCTATTTAAAAATACAGAAGGAGTAACTCCGATGCCTCGTATACTCAGTTATCCTGCGTTACCGTATATACTTGATGCAGATTTTCAGAAAATTCAAAGAAAAGCAGTAGAAGTACGGAAAAAAATTCAAATGCAATTAGAAATGTTTTGACTTTACGTTTTCAAAATAAAATAGTTTTCTATTTGCAAAATAATTTTATTGAATCATTAATTCTTATCTTTTACAATACACGCAGAATTTAACAACCATATGATAGTTTTCCTTCACTGGTAACCACTTTATCCGAGGTTGCTGAAGAACTGGCCGATGTTATCCAACCAGACTCCACCGTTGTATTCTCTACAGGCAGACCTCCACCTGGCGCGTGGGGTACCTCCGTTTTCCAGCCTGTCCCAAACGTTGCACCTTGTTCGAATCGAGCAGCAGTTGGGCCCAGTCCAAAAATTGCACTCAGCCCCTATGGGAAGACATTCCTCTTTCTTCTCGTCGGCCCTATACAGGAAAAATATGAGATATACGAGTTAGTGAAAATGCTTACTCAATGCCAGACCACGCCGAGAGATTACCTCAAAAACGAGGTTTAGCAATATTTGATCCAGGACGAGATTTTACAGTTGGAAAGAGGAATGGTTAATCTTTTATTTACTGATAATACATTAAACAGTATCAACATAATTTTTTCCTCTGTGAAATGAAGATGAAGCAATCCCTCCTTCTGTGTAATGTGACCACAGTTCTTATCTTGTAAAAATTTGCAAGAGGAAGGAACTTTTTTATGCTTCTTCACCAGGATCCACTCGAGATTTCATCCAACTGTAAGAGTTTTAATACATCTTTAATGGAAGGACTGCTGATAGCCTTAAGGGAGCTATTTTGCAGCAAACCCATAAATGCCTTAGTGCTGCTTGGTGGCTGTTCATCAAATTCTTACCTTGTCGAGACTGGAAACCTAAATGGCCTGGGGGAGGTGAGATTCTTTTGATCAGCCAATACCTAGTGGAGAATTTTCTATAAGCATGTATCCATGCAATTCGAGGCCAATAGAAGAAAGAGATTTTTCTATTGGCGCAGTGGCATAGCTAAAGCGGCGCGGAGGGGGAGGGGGGTTCCGCCCCTGGCGGCACATCGAAAGGGGTGGCAAAATCAGACATGCAGGGAAACAATTTTATAACTAAGAAAATCAGCGGCAATCTTCGTATACATAAATATTTAATTTGTATGTAATTCGTTCGTCATGTGTATAATTAATTCGTATTTTCGCGTTTTGGGCATTTGAAAGAAAGACTAGTTGTGAACGCTCGATTTCAAAGCCTATATGATGAGACCTAGGGCGTCAAACGGCGAATTGCGTTGTTAATAGACTGTTTTTAATAGAAAGTTTCAGCTACGCCACTGTATTTTCGTGGAATCAGTTTGGAATATCCTTCGTTTAACCATGGTTTAAAATGCATACCATGCAGATTTGGCGTTCTTATGACGAAGGGATTTTTATTTCTTTTCACTGCTCTGATTAGAAACATTTTAATTCTAACCTTCGGTACTTGTTGCAAAATGTTCATTTTAAATTTACAAGCAAAAGGCTTTTACTACTTCATTAAATTATGAGATGTGCAGGGACGTGGCGAGCGTCTCACATCTGGGGGGTATGAGATCCAAAAAATGCCGACTCTCATGATGAACTTTGCAGACTTAAAAGACAAATATTTTTGCCTAATACACATGCATGTTCCCGCTGTGATGCATAATATCATTTTCAATGATGAGGACACGAAATATCTAACGTTTCAAACAAAGACAAAAGACATGCCTTCAAAAATTGCATTAAAAAAATAAAGACAAAATTTAGCTTAGCAAAGGCACGATTTTATTCCCTCCTCGGTAGGAAGTCCTAACTCCCGATGGAAAATAAACTCGTCCTCTAACTCTGCGACCATTGATTAGCTGTGCTTTCCCAATGTTTGTGTGTGGGTTCAATCCATCAGAAAAACTGTGAGCACTACAAGAAAGATATCACATATGACCTCAGAAACTAAATTTATTCGTAAAGATCTGAAACGCAAAACCATTTGGGATTTATTTAAAATGTAGCCATAAAATATTTGAACAAAATGGATAATAGATATTAACCACGCCGCAAGAGAGATTCCAGTGCATGTCCCTAGTATAGGAACAGAGCAAAGCGCTATTTAGAAGCACCCTCACCATAAAACTTTCTGAATCGCCATATAGCCTGATTTGGCCAATATAATCAAAATATCAGAAATACAGTACAATTTTATTAATATAAATTATTTCATTATCACTATAATTACTTTGAAGTGAATTTTATTTCTTACCATCATTAAATTCAATTAATCATAAATAATACATTCTGATACATAAATAATAACATACATCTAATATTTAAATAACACGAATAATAATCGATCCTTGGGCGCTTAACATATCATGCCACTAAAATTTCATTCATAGATGTGGACAATAAAAAAAGCACAGTCTGAAAGATCCCTCCTTTGGTCATTTCTTATTACTGAAATAATTATTGTAATTCAGGTATTTAAAATATTATGAAGAAAACACATCAAGATGTTAATTTTTTAAATATGCAAACAATAAAAATATCAATTTTATTAATCTTTAATTTTTTACATTTAAAATTTGAGAATTATTTTATTTAGAATCAAAAGGGAAATGTTTATACAGAGTAGGTATTTGGCCAAATCATTATTCGTTATATCACTAATCTCGATGTTAAAAAAAAGACTGCTTCGAAATTCAACTCAATTCGAATTTCCGTTTATTATTATTATATACACGGCGAACGGAAAAAGTTATTTTATTCTTCATCCGAGTACTTGAAAAATCGCAAACATCCGCTGGTAATATATATGCATAAATTTGCAGAATTTTTTTAGATCTATTAAAACAAATCATGTTAAATAAACAAATAATTAATGCAACAAAAAGCAATGTAAAATAATGAAAAGCAGTACAACTTGGCTAATTCGAATTTAGTTTAGAAAATCTGTGTGTAAAAGTGAATACAGAATGAGAAAACGGCAATTTTAACTAAAAAAGGCAAAAAAACCCTATTTTTAAAATTGAACACCTTTAATAAAGAATACATAATGAATAAATAAACAGTGTGAAATTTTAATTAACAAAGTAATAATATTTATTAATTCTTTAAATAATGTTAATAAACTTACTTAAAGCTTAAATTTAAAATAATTCAAAACGTGAGAAATATTTAATTGCTGTTCTGATTGGATACATTGATTGGATTCTCGAGTCAATAAAGAACCTTAAAAAGTTACTTATTCACGATCGATGAGCATACAAAGTAAGGACGAAAGCAATTTAGAAATATAAAAGAATTTACAATTTTCATTCTTGACATTTAAGTAAGCAAAATAAATTCGAATTACAGATTATATTTAGGCATAATGAGTATAGAAATTTTAAGAATAGAGAAAAAACCCGAATTACTTACGAATTCAGATAAAAAATGTTTGAATTAACGAAGTTCCACAGTAATAATAATGATTTAATTCACCTATAGTAAAGCAGGTTTGGTGTATAAAAGTCGCACTGTACTTTATCAGCTACACTCCGCTTTCTGGATTGAGATTTCTTTATGTTGTCTTTAACTTTACCACTATTCAGGATAGTGTCCATTCGATCATCAAGATTTTTATTATCAAGATTTTGGAAGAGAAATGCTGACATTTTACATAAAAGAAAGAACGCCCCCCAAAATGAGAGGTAGATATATTTTTCTAGCATTAAACACACAGACGCACAAAAAATAAATAAATAAAGATGTTACCGAAAGATTAAAAATATATGAGAGTTTTTTTTTTTAAATCAAAAGTGAACATATCCATTTTACAAAGTTGGTTTTAGAAGTGGATATTTTAAGTTTTGCTAAAGAATTAAGAACTTTGGGTAATTTTACATAGGGGAAAAAATAAGTTATGAGACAAAATTGAATGATACTGCACCCTCGTACAGTTGGGTACTCAGATGAGAAAATTGTAACAAAACGCTTTTTCGAAAAAAGCGTATATGTTCACTTTTGTCAGAAAGCTTTAACCTTTCCTTTTTAAAGAAGCTTTTTTATGACCATCTTTTCTTTTGAAATCTAGGGAATGCACATTTTTAATAGAGAAAGAGGAATATAAAAAGTTCCCAAACTTTATTTTTAAGCAATAGTTTGTTGCTGAGGTCAGATGCATAAGATCGTGGCATTTCTTAAAATTTCTGAGACAGTTTAGCATTTGAATAATGCAATTATTATTAGCAGCTAACAACTTTGCATATTTTAAGAGGCTAAATTTTACACTCTCAGGATTGAAGATGTTTCAATGCAATCACTGAATGTTACTGCTAGTGAAGTTTCTTTCTGTATAAAACAAATCGATAATAGAAAAAAAAATTATAGTAAAGTTGGAGAGAAAAGAAAGCCATTCATTCATATAAGCTTAGCAAGGAAAGGTCAAAATATGATTCACACCGAGTTAATATTTGTCTCCTGTTGTATAATAAATCGCATCATTATGGCTTGCATATCAAATTAACACAATTTTTATACAAAATATTTTTTTTATAAATATATGATGAAAGCTAACATACTAAATGAATATTATTAAAATATTGTTAGCATCTCTCAAAGTTTCTTAAATCAATATTATAAAAAAATTTAAATAATTATTTAGTCTTTTTTATGTTGTGGAAAAATTTTCGTAAATGTTTTCTGATATTTAAAAATATGCAAAATAAGCCCACAGTAAACATTAAAATTTAAACTGTCTTTTCATTTTTTGATTATTGTTACTCAATTCTTCTATCGAATTAATGTTATCTTTTAAACTCTAAAATATTAAGAAAACGTAGTATTGATATTTTCTCTTTTAACTCATCTGAAAGAAAAAAAAGTAATAAAGACTTAAGATTGATGAGGATATTTGCATTAAAAACTCTTTACTTTCTCACATGCGAAGTAAAAAAAAAAAAAGGAAAGTTATAAACTCAAAAAAATTCGACATCGACATTTTGATGATTTTTCTACATTAGAGTACCCGAATACGAAAAAAAAAAAACATTTTCTGGAATTATATATGTCTGTCCCTTCGTCTATCTGTAAACACACACCGATTTCGGTGTGTAGTCATTTTGTCGGCAATACCGACTTGCCGTGCTCCCCGATTCAGGGTAATAAAACTCGGCGGTTTCGGACTTGAAAGGGGATGACACTTTTATTAGGGAGTACACTAGAAAGTCTAGAGAACACTGCCGCTGTTTACAGATGGGTAACGGAAAATTTCGGGATCTACAAAACAATGGCATCTCATTTCTTTCGTTGCTCTGAGAATTTATCTTTATTTATTTTACTACAGAAGGGAAAGTTTGCCAGAACCCCGGGCAGTTAACAATAGTCACGCCACGCATACCCCTGAACTCGGAGTCGGAACGGCTCCCTATCGGTGACAACAATGGTCTGCAAGAGAATTTAAAAACCAACTTAGTAAATAAAAGTTCACTTTGTTTTTTTTAGCGTTTCAATAAATAATTCTGCAAATGTCGTGGATATGCAGAATAAAATAATACGTTTGATTACTTTTTCAAAATTTGCCGACTCATTTAGTCAATTTGCCGACTTCAGAAAAATATGGGGGGGGGGGGGGGCCCCCCCCCCCCCCCCCCCCCCCCCCCCCCCCGGGGGGGGGGTGTCACACACCCCCTACCCCCCTTCGCCACGTCCCTGGAGATGTGTTACTAATAAGGAGATGCACAAATCATGTAGACTACATATGATTATATGAAAATAAAAGACAAATTTTTTGCGATTAGAAAATGTTAGAGACATATAAGTAAAAAAAAGATTTAATTTCATGAAAATAGTTCCAGATTTTTCTTCTTTTACATCTTTATTTTATTCTTCGAGGAAAGAGAGAGGAGCGTGGATTTTGAAACTTGTAGTGGAGGATGGGGAAAAAAGTGATAAATAGACAGAAAAATAATTTTAAATAATTATTTCTCAATATTCACGCAAATCGAAATTTAATTTATATAATGTCAAGACGTACCACCTTACCTTTTTTCTATTTTGTCAGATTCAAATATTGCAGCCATGAAATCCTTAATCAGCTTCAATTTATCAAGCCTTTGCTGGATGACTAAGTAAAAAATAAAAATGCATGAAATCATTAATATTGCATTTTATAAAATGTAAAATGATAGATTTTCAGTTTGCTTTTATATTTTCCTGAAACACTGTATATACTAACTTCTGGATCAATCAAGCAGTGGGTTGTGGAATAGAAAAAGCAGCCAAGATGGCCAGAATGTGCTATTGTCTACAACATTTCTTTAAGAAACTAAATTTGTCTTATACATTCATACGCAGAGTAAGAGTTTAGCCTTAGCTTGAAGATCATGGGTAATTTTGAGCACAGATTTATTTGTCACACACATAATTTTTTTCCCCTGTAGCCAAATTCGGAAAATTACTAATTTGGGATTGATTTTTGAAAGCAAATAGCTCGTGATCTGGATCATTTTCTTAGTCAATGGAAACGATATATACATTCATCATGGATAATTTTAGTTAAATCGTCATGAGTATTTGAAGTATGATGTTTTCAGAGATAAGTTGAATAAGTTTTGAAATCGAAGAGTGTTATTTTTTCCATCGAAAGATCGTCATTTACATAATATACGAACTTAATAAACGGTTTAATTTTTTAAATTTTGTTTATTTGCTTATATCACCAAGAATCTCTTTTATTGAGCATGATTTTGATATAGATGTTCTTTTGCTGAAAAAAAATTGTCGAATACTAGGGACGTTCCGAAAGTGAGTTTCGTCATGCTTTTTCACAAGGAAGCTTTATTACACCCCGAAACATACAATGGCATAACAAAATACAAACTTTTGGCTGTTTTTCAATTTATTCGCCTCCGACATTGATACATTTGTCGTATCGTGAAATCATTTTCAAGAAACCATCCTGATAAAAATCGGTGCCCAGCGAGCTAAGGAAGTTCTTCACAGCCTGCTACACCTCTTCGTTGCTTTGAAAGTGACGTCCCGACAGTGCTGACATCTCTGCAGGAAAAATGTGAAAGTCCGGTTGGTCAAGATCGGGTCTGTATGTCGGATGATATAATCTCTCCCATCCCTGGTCACGAATGTGTTCTTTTATGTCCCTTGCTGTGTAGGGTCTTGCATTATCGTCCAAGAACAAAACCCCTTGATGCTTATTGTCATTCGTGAAGTCTTGTGAGGTCCTTCGGCACCTATCTGCACCTTTTTTTCTGCACTGAAGTCAGCACTATCGGGACGTCATTTTCGAAGCAATGAAGAGATACGGCAGGCTGTGAAGAACTTCCTTCGCTCGCTGGGCACCGATTTTTACCAGGATGGTTTCTTGAAATTGATTTCACGATACGACAAATGTATCAATGTTGGTGACTAATATGTTATAAAATAGCCAAACGTAGGTATTTTGTTATGCCATTGTATGTTTCGGGGTGTAATAAAGCTTCCTTGTGAAAAAGCATGACGAAACTTACTTTCGGAACGTGCCTCGTAGAATCTTACTTCTTTTTCAGAGCAACATTCTCTGAAATGCTTTGGGAACTTAAATTAGAAGGAATAGGTAGCAGCTCCCTGTTTACTTTCCGCTTATTTACTGTTTATTTTATGGTGGAAATCAGTTTTTCCTAAAGATTTACCTTCACATCTACACTGACGGAAGGGTAAATGGTTTATATGACAAGAAAGTTAAGTAAACCGCTGCGTTTTCAGCTTTCATGGGCTCGTCAATCTGCCACAAAAGGTTCTGTATCAAGCGTGTAGTATATCTTATGACTCAGGAAAAGTTAATAAAATCTGAAAAATAGAATTCTTAGAAGTTTTCATAAAAGCAGTGTCTGCTATGTTTGAAAATATTCATACATGAAATTATTTTTCTTACAAGTTTAACACCATCGACACAGTAAGTAAGCCTAATATGAGTATGGCATAACAGCGATGAGCAGCAGAATTTAAACACAAAAGATTCGTAATAGTTATCTCAGTTCTGTCAATGGATTATGATCTGTATAAGCACTCCCTTTTTTGTTCACAATTATACGTATGTTTCTAAGCTTTATATCTACGTAACAATTTGCCAATCAAAACGAAAAAATATTTTAATTTGTTGTTGTCCAAAAGTATGATACACGACTCGCGTATTTCGCTTTTGGATAACATATGTTTTCAAAAACACTATTTTCACCATATAGAGAAGAACCTTATGACCGGAATATGATTTTTCATTATTTTTAATACGACATATTTCATAAATAATACTTCTATAACAATTAATAACTTAGAATGTGTCTATTAGCTTTAGGTGGAGTCAAAGTCATAAAGATCGTATATAAAGTATCATTTTTTGATCGAAACAAAGAGATGAATACTTTTATTGCTCTGCATATTGATTCCGAAGAGTTGCTTTGATTTTTTATTCAGGTATAAGGTATGTAATTTCATTGGCTTTAACACTGAATAATTAATAATTTAACAGCAAAGCTGATGATTTATGATTAAAGTTATAAGCAAATTCAAACATGTTATGGTAATCGAAAGATATTTACTTTCTCTTTCCTCTGAAGAAAGGGAGGGCTCATCAGCACCGAAAGCAGAGGCGAGGCAGATGACAATCAGCAAGGCACTAATTGGACCCATCCTGAAATTTCTATACGAAAAAATGTGCTGTTAATGAGTACTTGTCCATTACATTTTTACAGTGGCGAATCCAGGGGGAAGGCTATCGGGCTGCAGACCTCCCCCCCCAGCTACACCAGAATTCTTTATTTTATTTAAAATCACTGCAGATGCTTTTTCTTAATCTCCCTTTAAAAAAAGTGAAAACATTTCTTCCTAGCTTTTGACAGGCTCGAAAATTTTCCCACTTTTGTAGTCATTCCACTCGCATTTGCAGCGTTAACACGATGAAAAACATGTTTTTGCTAGTTATTTCATTGTTTTTTTTTTTAAATTATCGAAAGTATTGTAGTGTTCTTTATTAGTCTTATTGTCAGGTGAGTAAAGCTGTAAAGTTAAAGTGTTTTGGTTTACATAAGTCATACATAATATTTGACATTCGTCACGATGATACAAAACTTTTTATACTTCACGCGCGCGCGGGGGGCCCAGACCCAAAGCCTGGATTCGCCACTGCATATTTATAAAAATTTTTAAAACATAGTGGGCAGTTGAATGAATTTTAGTCATGACTGAAATCTTATTCAACACTTCACAAGAAATGTAATTGTTTTCTGAACTATATTCCATGTGATTCCTATTAATATAATTTCTTCGTCATATCTTTGCATGTGCTTTTTATCCGATTTTTTCGAAAATCTAGAACTCATATGGAAATCATTTACATTATCGCTTAAAATTAGACGTTAATAAATACATACTCTTTAGATGCCCGTCCCTTGAGCATGGGTAAAAGAACTTGACCACTTTTTAAAAACAACTTACCATGGAATACAATTCCAGCGCAATGTCTCTTCAATATACCGGATTCTGCCTATAAGAGCACGTGGTGGATTGTCTGTTATTCCTGAACTTTGTTCAAGTCGATGAACTCATAGACTTGGGCTAGCTAACCTAATCCAAGTGGGATTAACGCAGATTTGGATTAGCTTAGATTAGATAGAATTTGATCTTGATTGGATATATGTCACAGTAAATCATCATTTTCTTTTATTTTAATGCAAATGAATGATTGATTTTATTGTTAATAAATAAAAACTGAATGATATTTGACCAACAAACTATTGCGAAAACACTCGTTTTGGAAATTATCTTATCAACTGTAATTATTCACCCGTTAATGGAAGCATTTTAAAAATGTAATTACGATAGCGCAATGCAGGAATACGAAGAAGATCTTGTCACAACCTACGGCAGAGATACGGAGATTCTCTTTACAAAATCGAGCATAGATGGAAGGAAAAGTAGGAAGACCAGAAAGGGTTTATGTGAACTGGAATCGGTTTGAACTTTAGTTAAGTTAGATTAACGTTCTTTCTGAGGCTATATGAGGCCTGCTTTGAGACTCATCGAACCTATGACCCTCCGATCTCAAAGCTGAGGTTTTTTTTCACTTTTACAGAAGGCTCAATATTTATTGATTATTGATCATTTAATAATTAGTTTTCATTTAAATTTTCGATTTTTAAATTTAGTTTTATCAAAATTGATAAAACCCTAGCTTCATTAAATATAAAAATGCAGGAAAACAGCATCATTTCATCGCATAAACATTTTACAAATATGAATTACATGCGATTTTATAAATTGTAGCAAATAATGAGCTAAATTAATCAAAAAAGAAAATGTGAGTACCTTTAAATCTCTGTTGAGGGCCTAGTATAGTAGAAACTGTGATAAATGAAAAATTGCTTCCTTAGATATGATTAGCAAGACAGCCAGGCCATATTTATATATTGAATTTTCAGGTGTTCACATTTCCCCCCTATTTTTAATTTTAAAAAAATTACATAACATATTGACATAATGACAGTTATGTCATATGATGAGTTTGATGATGATGTTACGATGAGTTTGAATTGATTGCAATGCGTACTCATCTCAAAATTTGAGTGTTTTTTTTTTTTTTAAGGAAACGTATGCTTTCTATAAAAGGCTCATTAATTTTTTCTATGACGCAGAAAAAAATCATCGCAAGGTCAAAAAAATTGTGGAAACACTATAGAAAGTTGTATTACCACAGATATCTGGCTATTATCTCCCTTGACATTAAAATGTCAGTGGCATGTGAAAAGCGTCTGGAGACATTTTATCCATATGGTTTCTACATTCTTTGTAAGGGCATCATCTTTTTGTACGTTTGAGTATTTTTATAATACTTTCATGACATTTGCTTGTAGAATAACCATCTTTACAGAAATGTTATACTGTTCTTTATACATCTGTTACCACTGGACAAGGGCAACGATTACGAAATCATGCTTGCCTTTTGGAATCATGTAACTCAACATATTTGAGTTGAATTTAGGCAAGTTTTAATTTTAAAAGATTTCTATAAAAAATATTTAGTTTACTGCTATGAGGAATTTCTTATTTTTTTAGAGATGAGGAAAGAGCCGGGGAACTTCACAGGTGAAGACCATTCTTCCGAAGAGCAATAAAAAGTTGCCATTTAATGTAATAAAGAAATAAGATATATAGTGTAATTTATTATCATAAAAGAACATGGGACAATACCAAAACAAAATTGGGGTGTAATTAAATAGGGTTTAAAGGAAAATTGTTCTAATTATAAGATCTCAAAAATGATCGCGACGTCTAGTTCTGATATCATTCTCATGTATGTTTACTAAGAGAGATAAAGTATAGCCAGTACATTGTACCAGGATCTAAATGATCTATGGATTCTCGAGCTTGAAACTTTATTATCTAGATTTCTTTTTCTTTAATAGTTAGAACTCCTTTCCCTGGTAAAAAGGAATAACCCCAAGTTAAGAAATGAATAGGATAGAAAGAATGAGATTTATATTTAGAACATTCGAGGCATTTTTGATTAATAATTGGAACAGTGGATCTTTTCCTCAATCACCATTAAGTTCCATACCATTCTTTAATTAGTGTCTTAAGCGACGCAATTTCTAGTCGATCCTTTAAGCGACTCCGTTACCAAATCTTCAGTGTAAAATGTCAGTTCGAGTCTATTCTTTACATGATGAAAATTAAGAAATTTATCCAGCCTTTCGAGAGATTTTCGAAAAAATGTGCAATTCCAAAAGTGTTCAAATTATTTTGCCACCCACCAATGTATTTAAATAGTTTTTTTAACTGTGAAATCTGTTTAATAGCTATGACAACCTAATTCTCTATTCATAAAAATGATTCAGATTTTAAAATGAAAGTAAACGTTTAATATTTACTATTTCATCTTCTCTTTTAACTATTTTTAAATTTTGCTATGAACACTGAACAAAATTACTGCATTGAAATATTTAAACTGCATACCACTGTATTGAAGTTCATATGAAGAAGCATATTTAAGTTAAATTAATTGCA
>BGPR01004576.1:0-67898 GCA_013235015.1 Araneus ventricosus | reverse complement strand
GTATTTATTTTGACCCTTGTAAAATTTTTATACAAAAACGTTTTTTTTTTTCAAATCATAGAAGAACTGTAACAATCATATGAAATTTTGTAATCATATGTACGTTTTTTGTACCCCCAAATTGTGATGCAAAATGGAGCCCTCCGCTTTATCTTTTCGCGAAGACAGCCTTAACAAATAAGTTCGTGGTATTTTAAATTATAAAATGAAATCTTTCTCAATACTTCGTTAATATAAGTGATTATATACATTCTATTTTGATAAGAGTACACCGTTTTGCAGCTCTTAGCCCATTCACATTTTTTTTATTTTATGAAATGACCTAGAACTCTCCACGAGGATATGGTTGCGATTCGAGTTCCACCTTCACCCTACCCAACCAATTAGGGTTTGTTAAATTATGATGATTTAGTCAAGGACGTTGTCTTAAATTCAGATTCATTATCAAATTTTGGCATTGTGTCTCTAGAGAGCAAAGTTTATCTGATGTAGCCATCTCTGCTCCCTTGTACGCACATTTTTTCTGCAGCCTCCGTGGCTAATTTTACGCATCTTTCACCAGTTAGGGTATTACAAGGAAAATTAAAAAAATCATACTCAGATACAGATTTATTTTGAAAAACTGACGAAATAGACTCCGTTATTAAGCCTTCCATCATTGGAGGGGACGACAGCCTACATTTTGTTCAATCTATCAGCTCACTGTAGTAGCATCAAACACTTTTCACCTTTTGATTTTGGTTTCTTTCCTTTAATATCCTCTTGTAGCCCGATTTTTGTATATTTTGTCTCTCATCGACTACCATAGCCAACAACATGTCCTCTGGGTGACAGAAGAACGCATCTCTCTCAATTACAGGATCGATTATTCTTTTTATGTAGTCTGGCAAATGTCTCATTGACTTAACAACTTTAAAGATATGTTTCGGACCGTATTTGACGGACGGATATCTTTTGGGGGTACCAGAATAGACCCGTTGATGGCAAACAGACAGGAGCACGTCTTCATAATATAGTTGACAAGCATTTTGAGTTCGCTTGTAGGGCTTGTTTGGGAAATAAACAAGCGTAAGACCCGGTTTGCACATGTCAGCCATCGGGAGTGACCGAGAGGTCCAGGTTCTCTTACGGCCAGATCTGGAGCGAATTGTCCTGTCTGGATTGCTCTGACAATATCCAGAAGGTATACTGTTTATTTTTACTAACATCAGTTTTATTTATATTGATATCATCCAACTCAGTTACTTCAAAATTTATAATGGGTAATTTCTCACAATTAGCTAGCTCTTGCGCGGAAAGAGTGGGAGAGACGTATCGAGAAAAGTGTTGCCGGCCACATCACAGTCAGAATAACTACAATAAGCAAGCTTAAGTGTGAATTAGAGTTATAAGAGTAAAATTGCACACAATGGTTAACCGCCTTTTCAGATTTAATGAAATACTACGTATATTTATTAATAGGATGATTTTCGTGACAATAGTTGTGCTTCATTGCTTTATACAAGTTTGCAGCACCTTTTGAGTACAAGTATGTTTTGATATAAAAATTTTCTTACACTACTACTACACTAATAAAAGCGCATTTCTAAAATGCTTTTTTTTAAATTATTATTTTTGATATATTTACTAGCCACTCCCGCCGGAATGAGTCTGAATTAAATATTTAAGTCGGGACCGGAGGGTCGCAGGTTCGAAACCCGATTCCACTGTGATCTCCACCTGAAGATCCGCCGTGTATGGGGCCTGCTGCACTCAAATCATTAGTGGCCAAACGTCCTCCCGTTGGTGTGGCGCGGAGAGTTTGGAGGGGTGCCAGCTCAGGTGTCGTCCCTGCCATCGACCGGTTCAAAAATTACGAGGTCTCGTCCCTAACATAGCCCTCGTGTTGCTTCAAAACGGGACGTTAATATAACCTAACCTAAATATTTAAGTTTCAATTTTCATTTTCAGCACTGGATTAGAAAATTGTCTGTTTCTCTAGCTATTTTGGAACATCACCCTAGTTCACGTCTCGCATTTAATAACGTGTCCGATTCATGCATCGAATTATAGAATTTTTTTGATATTTAAATAAGTAATTAACTCAAAGTAGAAATTAATTTAAAAAGCAGAAATCACTTGGATATGCTTTAGTATATCAGGTGCATTTACTTTCTCGTATGGACTGAAATAAATGCCGAAAAAAGATGTGTCATCAAATAGGAAGGTTAAATTCAAATGTCAAGAAGCTCGACAGTTTCTTTAATATTAGCAATTCAAAATACGAGTTTGGTTTAAAATACTTCAATAAGTTTCATCAAATAAATAGTTTAGTTAGATTTTCTTTATAATTTAACAAATACTTTATATTACCTAATTATTACATTTAATTACCCCTTATTATATTTAGGTCCTAACTAAATGAAAATAATTTCAGAAGCCTGAATAAATTTGCCAGACCACTTGCAGACAAAATCGATAATGAACTATCCATAATCTGCCCATCATATCTGGTAAATAAGATTTTTACACTTTGCTTCTATAAAGAATAATAAAATCTGAACAGTGGTGGCTTGTCAACTCACAAAAGAGCAAAACTTCCTTTCAATTTAATTAATTTTTGCATTCAATGTCAGATTTTAAAATTTTCTGCATTTTAACAGCATGAACTGAGAAAGTTTTCATATCTGTTTAATATACTCTATTCCAGATTAATGCAGGAGCACCAATATAAAAATGTGCTCCAAAATTTCCTCATTTTTCCTTGAGGATAACAATTATTTTTGAAAACATTTAAGTGACACAGTAGGAAACAGGAAGTCAAAAGAATATTAGAGGCAGAAGGCAGGGGGAATAATATACAGAACTTCTGAATGATTAGGAATAGTCATTGAAATCATTTAATTGTCGAGGGAAAAAAAATGAAATTTCAAAATAACTGCACAGTGTTGCATTTTTGCAGCTCCAATGATCACGCAGCCAGCGGATGCGAATAAATAGTTTTGCTGATTTGGAAAACTGTTAAGAAGGGAGGGGGAGAAATAATATCCAAACTTCTGAATTTCAGAATGATTAGGAATTAATCATTGAAATCATTAAATTGATGTGGGAAAAATGAATTTCAAAATAACTGCAGAGTGTTGCATTTTTGCAGCTCCAATGACCATGCAGCCAGCGGATGCGAATAATAAATAGTTTTGCTGATTTGGAAAACTGTTAAGAAGGGAGGGGAGAAATATATCGACTCTGAATTTCAGAATGATTAGGAATTAATCATTGAAATCATTAAATTGTTGTGGGGGAAAAAATGAAATTTCAAAATAACTGCACAGAGTGTTGCATTTTTGCAGCTCCAATGACCATGCAGCCAGCGGATGCGAATAATAAATAGTTTTGCTGATTTGGAAAACTGTTAAGAAGGGAGGGGGAGAAATAATATCCAGACTTCTGAATTTTAGAATGATAAGGAATTAATCATTAAATTGTGGTGGGGAAAAAATGAAATTTCAAAATAACTGCACAGAGTGTTGCATTTTTGCAGCTTCAACGGTCAAACAGCCAGCGGATGTGAATGATAAATAGTTTTGAAAATTTGGAAAACTGTTCAAAGCTACAAATGTATGGTAAATTTTTGTTAAAAAGTTGTTGATTTTGAAGAAAAAGTCTAAAAACAAATACTCATTAAATACATAAGATTTATTTCATCACTTTCACTCAACAGTCAAATTTCTTTAGTGGATGTAACAACACTTGATCAGTGGGAATGATATCTTAAATATTTATTGCTGAAAAATAGTTGAACAATAAACTTCTCCAAAAGAATGACACATAAATTACATAGAATATTGCAGATTTCTAGGAAAGATCAATGCACTTTCCCCCAGTTTAAAACAAATAAAAATAACATCCATTCTATTGAAACGGTCTAAAACACACAATATACAAATGGCACAAAGTTTTGCTTAGGGGAATAGATAATTCATTTGAAACTTTTCAAAAAAATACAGTGTCAAATTTAAAAAATTGCTTCAGAGTTGTAAAAGACAAGCTTCGAAAAGTTAAGAAATGAATACACAAGTATTTTTCTTTATCAACACTGAAAACTTTCCTTAACATTTCCCTATCTATTTGTATTCAATTACTCAAAACCAGACGAATGTACAGGAAACGACACCAAACAAATTTAACATTAATGCAGTGAAAAATGTTATTGCTCCAGCCTTTTGAGATATTCCACATACTACAAATAATTATCTAGTATTGGGACAGAATTAGTCGACTTGTTAACCATGGTTCCCATAATTTGAAGTAATTCAAAATATTGCTTTCAAACAGAATAAAACCTAAGAATTAGTAAATATAAAGCTCTTTAATTAATTGAAATAAGTAAGTCAATTAGAATTGATTTATTTAACCCTTTGAGGATGGTCACACACGTAATGCTACAAGAAGCTAGCATGGCTGTGTTTCGGTCATCCTCAAAAGGTTAATAGGGCAATAAATTATCTGTTTTGCAGTATATATAAATTTACCATTTGACAAAAAAACCCTTTTAAATAAATGATTACTTCATTATCATCCGTCTTTTTTTCTCCATTAATTATTCAATTCTAGATAAGATTTTTCCAACATAATTGTAATTAAACAAAGTTCATGATCAACATGAATAGTTGTTTTCTCAAACTCCATACAAATTCTAGATCAAACTGTTTCTAAAAATATGTATAGACTAGCTGATAATACTCAAAAAGTATGGAAACCATGCAAAACTATTGAGACTAATTAAAAACTTAACATTCAGACTCATTAAAACTTAAAAAAAAACAATTAAATGTAAAACCATATATTTCTAATCAATGCTTTGTAAAATAATCCCCAAAACTGCTTCAGTAACAATACCCTCAGAGAAGGAAAGTTAAGACACCGAGAAGGCAAATGTTGACAATCACCAACTTCACAGCACCACTAGAAACTTCTGCTTCTATCAGAATGGCTCCATTCTTTGTTCCGTCAGAATATGTACCATAGAACATTGTATCAGACATCAAGTACGATAAGCACATTGCTACACCAAGAGATTTATTTCTGAGACGATTAAAGAGTAAACATCTAGATGCATAAGAACAGGAAAAGTGACAGGGACATGGACTTCAAGTGAGGTTTTTCCTTGAAAATATATATTTGTGAGACTAAATGAATTTTAGAGTAAACTACAAATTGCATTCCATACACACCTCTATTTTGAAAGATCTATGATTGGTAACATACACAGCATTTTGAAAGTAAAGTGAATTCCTACACAAATATT
The DNA here is from genome assembly GCA_013235015.1 of Araneus ventricosus. NCBI lineage: Eukaryota > Metazoa > Arthropoda > Arachnida > Araneae > Araneidae > Araneus > Araneus ventricosus. The sequence goes on along the minus strand of BGPR01004576.1, from coordinate 62,611 downwards.
TTACAATGTCAAATAGCTCATCAGCTGAAGAGAAAGATTTATAAGAAACACGAAATTATTTTCTCCAATGAAACTATTCAAGAATTTATTTGAAACAACTTAAATGAAGAATTAAATTACAATAAAAGTAAATAAGAAATTGAAAGTCATTTAGCTGCAGAATGGGTTGTGAACAACATGAAGAATTTCATCTTCGTGAAAACAAAAATAATTTCACCTTTTGTGAACTGCACTATTAATATATATGCATTATTCAATCTTTTTTTAAAGACAAAATGAATCTATTGCATTTCTTCCTTTATTACATTCTAAATCTTCACGTGAATTGTCATTCAATAGGTGGAATTCCATATTTGTCTTGCTTACATTATATACCATACTTCATATCATACATTATCTCTATATGCAAAAGAAATTATAACAGACAAGAAGTTAAGAATTAAAATTAGTGCATTTTACAAAAGGTTAACTGTCATTAATATTCTTTTAAACTGATAAATCACCCATCATTAGGTACTTTTACAGTAAAGTAATTTTTTTAATGTAGCAGTTTAAACTACTATCATCATATTTTTGAAGATCATGGCCAAAGCAGAGCAAATTATTTTTGGTTCTATGAGCTTTCAGAAACATTAATCATAATTAAAAAAACTAACATGTGATTATTTTAAAACAAGAGACAACACAGCTAAAACGGTATTTTAAATCAAATTTTTATGGTAACATAAATAAATCTTTCAAACACAACTTCTATACAATTTAAGAACTAAAAACTCCACAAAAATATGGCAAAACCAAACATTACCTCACTTCTAAAAGTTCATTCATTTTTTTCTATAATGACATTTTTTAATCACTAAAGCTAATGTTCCTTTCAGCATAAACTAACAGTAAATAATGGAGGGAGAGAAGGTTAGAAGTGGAAGGAAGTAGCGTCTCAGGTGTAGAGTGCTATCTTATAGATTTCCTTATGCAGTTTACAATGATCAATTTTAAAACAACTTGTTTGAACTAATTTATCGCTTCTGATATAATCATCAAGTAACCTGAGACAGTTTTCTAAAAAGAGCTCATTTTCTTTAGTTTTTTTCTAACGATTTATATATGACATTAATCCAACATACAACTTAAAATGCATTGCTATATAATAATAACAAATTTTAAAAGTAAATTTACAATTTTAATATACACCAAAATATGCAATTCTGAAATGCCATCTTTTAAATTCGTGATATGAAATAACTGCGAGTGGACCAGCCACAGAGAAAGGCGAGATCCAATGAATAGATGGCAAAATAAGAAATTTTTGCAACACATTTTGTTCAATAAGTTTTAAAACTGTATATATTTTCTTTATTATACAGGACTTTTTAATAACATCTTATTCAGATGGTGCTTCACATTAGCATGCACCTTAAATTAAAGAGCGAAATGAGGTAGGAGAAAATTGTAATGAAGGACAATTTTTATCTTTTAATAAATAATTACTAAAAACAGTATAACATTATGAATCACACATGTTTTCATTCCACAGACAAAGATGTATCAGACTAAACACAACATTCAATTTATAATAATAGTACATTTCAAAAGCTTATAACATTTGAAACATGAAAATCTATCTGAAATATCAATTATGCTCATGATAATTTGTCTCATGATCAATATTAAAATAATGAATAGATATACTAGGTCCACTTATAATTAGAATACAGTGGTCAGATTGATATAAATAAATTTAAATCAATAGCAAAACATTTGTAATGCAATACTGTATATTCAAGGCATAACAAAATCAGAAATCATTGCATGCATTTCAAGAGCATAACTACTGGCCACAAACCAATAACACAAAGGAACTTTCAGACACAAAAACAAGAGCACAGTGCAACAATTTAATGTACAAATGCAATTCTTAAAAAATACAGATGAGTATTTATGAATATGATGCAGTCAACTTGTTACTTCAGAAATAAATGTATTCCATACACAGATTAAGTGTATCATTGTTTAGTTACTAAATGTAAAACTGCAAACATCTTTGGCAAGGCTGTTTTGAAAAAACCAAACAATATCAACACAAATAAGTTCGGAACTATTTTCACTGGCATCTCACTTCCACAATAGTTGATTTCAAAAGATAAAAGATCTGAAAATAAAATAGTATTGTTTAAAAAAATTCAACAACTGAGAAATTTATTAATATGACAAAAATTTACTTTGTGGTTTATTTTTATCAGAAATAATCAAAAATTACATTTACATTTTCTTTAATTGCTAACACTCCAAACGGCCAACTACTTTGATGCGCTAACTTCTATCTGTGGAAAACGAGACTACAAATCTTATAAACTATGTTTCTTTATGTGTAATCAAATTACTATCTGAAAACTATTTCACTTTGAGGTTTTTTTAAAAAAATGTAAGGATTAATATCAGTCTAATGCTTTGGAGCTGAGTGTGGAAAACAGAAAAAGCTCACACACACAAAAACAAGCTCACTCGCAGTTTGGAGAGTTAAATTACAAAACTGCCCGAGATCTAAAAATTTGCTATGGCTTATAATCAAAATAATCACAAATTCAAACACCTGCCCTATTTTGCCTTTTCCAAATGCTAGATTTCATTTATAATCATTTATATTAATTTAATTTTTATGAATTTATATCATCAGTGGCAAGTATAAACAGAAGCCATACATGTATAAGAAGGAAATCAATTTGCATGAATTAGCTTTACTTATGGCATACTATTTCACAAAATATCATTTAGATCAGAGGTTCTCAATCTTTTTTCCCTCACATCCCCTTGATTAGTCTTTTCATTTTCGTGTACCCCCTACTTCATACCCCCCAATCATCTGTCTATGCAAAGAAGTTTATATCAATAATATTAAGGGCTTAAATAAGCTTAAGAGTCAAATGACGTGAATTAATGGCATTTGCAGGACTTATTTTTAATTTTATTTTATACCGATTTTAAAATAATATTAGCTAAAACGGCAAAACAAATAAAAACAGTATTGTAAAAATTTCACATTAACTTATAAGGTTAGCTAAAAATCAGACTTTGTAATAATCAACCATTCAAGTGCAAGAAAATTTCAATGTGATCCTTGAGCTTGTTTCATGGAGTCAAGTTTCTTAAAATTGGGTTCAGATGAAGAAAGATATAATCTCATGTCTGGAGCTGCGTCAAGCTTATTTCGATATTTATTCTTAATATATGTATAAGACGAGAACGCTCTTTCCACAAGTTCTGTGTTTGTGAAAGGTACTGAATATTTTATTGTTTTAACACTGAGTTCTTGGTACTCTTCTTTTACTGCTACCCAGAAGTCAATCAAATTTCTTTTTTAAAATTCAGATTCTAATGAAGAATCAGGGGAAGTTCAATTAATTTTTCTTTTTCAGAAATTGTTAATTTTTCAGCTCTTTGAAAAAATGCTTCATTGAATGGATTTAAAATCCACATATCTGCATCACTGCGCTTCAGAAAATATCGTCTTAATGACAACTTAAGTCCTTTTAAATGTGCTATTATACTAGTTTTTACTTGTTTGTTAATTTAAGTTCCTTCTTGGATAAAAAGCTGTGAAGTGTCTCAAAAACTTGATATTGGTTTCTTTTTAAACATGATTCCCAAAAATTCAGCTTCTTAATCATAGACTCGATTTTGTCAGTTACCTTAAAAATGGTTATGGAATGGTTCTGCAATCCTAAATTAAGTTTATTTACTTCTGAAAAAATGTCAGGTAAGTACGCAAGCTGCTGCAACCACTTTCATAAAATTTAAATGTCTTCAAAAAACATAAGAACTTTATGTCTTGGTATAAAAAATCTTGTGAATACATTACCTCGCAACAGCCATCTCACTTCTGTGTGCAAAAGTGACGTAGTATGTAGACTGCCCACGTCTCCACATAAAGATTGGAACAGTTAGATAGGGTATTAGTTGAATTAGACTTAATGAAATTTACAACTTTGATAGATTGATTGAGTACTTCTTTCAATGAATCTGACAAAGGTTTCGCTGTGAAACTTTGTCTGTGGATGCAGCAATGGCTTCAAGCTACATGAGGAGTGACTATTCCACCATCTGTGCAAACACCACAGCAGTTAGCCCAATCTACTTCATTTTCACAGAAATAACCCTAAATGGCATTAAATATGTCCTTGGCAGTACATCTTTCAGTGAGAGGATAACACAATAAGAGGTTTTCTTCAAGTTCCTTAACATTCAAATATCTTACAATAACAAGCAAAATTGACAGATTGGAAACATCAGTGCTTTCATCCACCTGTATTGAAAAGAAGGGTCCCTTTTTCATTCCTTCATTTAACAGTAGCTTCAATGTCAATAGACATGTCTTTAATTCTCCGAGAAATTGTGCTGTTAGACAAAGGAATATTTTTGATTTTTTGGACATGTTTTTCACTGAACATGCATTCAACAACATCCCTGATACACGGAAATACCAAATTTCCAGCGATAGTACGATTTTTTCCACTTTTAACAATATGATAACTTATTCTGTATGATGCCTCAATCACAGCCTCATTTGCTTTGTGGGCATCAAACAAGAATTTAAGTTAGGGCTGTTGGATAGTTATTGGAAAAAACTAATATTTCTTTCCCTATAAGTTGGATGTTTTGTTTCTAAATGGCGCATTAATAAAGATGGTTTCATGTTGCCATTTGGCAATATCTATTCACAAACAACGCAGAGTGGTTTTGGTCAAACTTCATCAATCGTGACGGAAAATCCATATTTTAAGTATTCGTTAGAATATTTCTTCTTCTTCAGAGGCGCACTGATCTTTTGAGTTTTTTAAAAAACAAAATCAATTTTATTTCTTACCTGAACAGGCCAATCAGTCGGCCTTTGCACTTCATGATTATCATCTTGCTGATCCACAGTTATCACCATAGCTGCCAAATCAGTGGTTCGAATTTTAATTCTAGATGCCAATCTCTTAAGAGTTCCGATTTTCAACCACTTGTCCATTTTGAGAAATCAAACAATATCGAATTGAAGTCACTCTAAAGATAAGCACTTCAAATTGAGCACCCATAAAAAACACAAAGCTTGATTTATATGAACAGTTATTATTCATTATCATCCCAATCAAGCAATTAATGATGCCTGCGTTTAATCACGCTTTTAATAAAAACATCAACAAGAACCTTTGAGAGGATTCTGGATTGTTCTCAATAAGCCTAAACCAGAAGAACAAAAATAAAAAGCATACCACACTGAATCTAGTGAAGCTACAGCTTTTGCGAACACACTGATGATTCATGCATAATCAGGGCTGGTGAAGACAAAATATTAATCATTTACCAGCTTTTCTTTTGCTTTTTTTCTTCTTATTTTGAGTGTAGGTTTTAGACTAGCACAACTTTCACTTTCCACATGAACACAGGAAAACAAAATAATGTAACTTTTAAAATCCTTTATATTTTCTTATGTCCGCCATTACCGACTTTCATTTCGCATACTTCCAACTGATCCTTGGCATACCCCTAGGGGTATGTGTACCACAAGTTAAGAACCTCTGATTTAGATGAATAATAAGCTTCCTCCGAGTACAGATATCTAAGTAAATTCAGCTTCAACTTATGAAACTGAATCTTTAGCGAATAAATTCATTTACATTTGTTATCTTCTTTTATTTTAGAAAACATATTCTCAAAACATTATTTTTAATATATAGGGGAGAATGTGGTAAAACCAGGTACTCTTGACTCTGGCACTATTATTGTTCTTATCTTATCTAATAAATTCATTACATTTGTTATCTTCTTTTATTTTAGAAAACATATTCTCACAACATTATTTTTAATATATAGGGGAGAATGTGATAAAACCAGATACTCTTGACTCTGGCACTATTATTTTTCCTATCTACCAGACACGTACTGAATTAAACTCTACTAGTCAAAAAAAAAAAAAAAAAAAAGGAACAGCCATAGTGCCGTGTAGTAGCTGTTGAATTCACCGATTCTGTGGAGGTTTATTTGTTTAAATATGTCAACTCTCTAACGTTCATTCGATTTTAAACTACCCTTACTTAAAAATCATTACAGTTATGAAAACTCTATTTAGTCCAGCTTATTATGTTTACTAAGGATTTATAACCTATCAAACAATAAGGATTTACTTCAATAATTGCACAGTTCTATTTCATTTTTTATAACCTCTGTACTCGGTAAAACTGGGTACTCCAAGTGGCGGAAGACTGGGACAGTCGGTATTGATGATTCCTCCGATTAAGACGATAAAAACACATCAGACAATGATTGTTTATATTTTAATGATGTATTTTCTAAATTAACTAAAGAGGAGTTAATCCAATGTAAAAACCGTCTTAGCTGTGCCCACGAAAGCTGCAGTGGCACAAAGGAAGAAGACAACAGCTTTACATGTGAATTTTGTAGCTAATATTCTTAAATTATCATATAAAAATTATTGCAATTTTTCCAGTGAAAATCGAGTTTTCCTAATTTCTCATAATGTTTAACATGTGTAAAGTCAAACTAAAAAAAGTTTACTAGTGGGGTAAAACTGGGTAGTTTGACTTTTTTTTTTTAAATGAAAAAAATCAATGATAAAAAAGTAATGAAACTGACTTTTTGGCAAGATATATTGTACTCTGATAAACAATGAATATTTTAATAAAATTTGACAAGCCCTATGTCGAATATTTTAGCTCCAACAGGCCTTCGAACCCTAGCTACCCAGTTTTACCCCACTTTCCCCTACCATCCAAGTTTTATTAGCAAATTATGACAATTGTGTTCCTTGCACTGGTGTTACCATATAAAAGGCATTATGATCTCATTAAAAATATCTTTCAAAAACTTCCGATCAAGAAATTAAGTTTAATTTCATATTTCTTGCATATTGCAAAAGAAATGTCCAGAATACAGAAATAGAATAATCTGTAAAAACTTGAACCATTCAGTTTTATATCTTTATTAAATAATAGATAGATGAATGTACTCTAAAAACATCTTAAAAACGATGATGCATCTGTTTATAATAAACATTCTAATAATTAATTCAAAATTTTCATAGCATTGTCTTAATTTCTATAGAATATTGTAGAATTCAAACATAACTCAATAAAATAAAATTTTGTCTATCACATTGCCAACTATGTAATATTTTATTGGTCCATTTGAAACAGCAATCAAATTATAATCTTACTATACAGAATACGACAATCAAAAAATATAATTTATGGAATAACTTTAAGAAAAATTAACAAGGGTTTTTATTTCAATTTATAAAAAAATACCAGAAAAAGAAGATTTCCGTGCCATTTTCCTATAATAGAGGGGAAAAAAAAACCCCAAAAAACTATGAACATTTTTATTAAAGATTCCATCAATAAAAGCCTTTTTTACCTGAAATTATGGCAATGGCACCAAAACTTGAACGTAGTTGACAGGGAAAAGGCCTGTACGATTATGGATGGTTCCCTCAAACCAATTATCATCCACACGACTAGTTAACGTAACAACTTCACCTTCTTTGAAGCCCAGTTCTCCTTCGTTTTCAGGATCAAAGTCATAGAGAGCTTGAGCACAAGGTTGTTGCACAACAGGAGTCCTGGCTGGAGAACGAACAGGAGAGGGTAGTGGCGATGCTGAGAAATCCATTATAATAAATAAACTATGCACTAGCCGTGCTTATTTTCGTCTAAATGAATCCTCAAAATCAGGTGTCTATGTTTGGTGCATGTTCCAGTTTTTAAAGACTATTCTGTGACAATTAGAAATCATAAGATCTGTTTGCCACCATACATTTTATATAATTTTTTGAACATTTAAGTCAATTTTAATGTTTATGAATAAGGCAATTAAAAAAAGATTTGTTTAATTCATTTTATTTAGTTGAATAGTTTCATTTCATTTCAAGGGATTTTTATAAAGGAATATGGCAGTTACATTTTCAATTCTAAGAAGTGCACAAAATGCAAAATGTGGAGGAAAATGAGAAAATTTATTTCTTCTAATGCCCACTTAAAATTATGAAACGTGCGTTGAAAAATAATGTGATATTGCATTAAACTAATTATTCTTTATATTAAAACAGCTGTCTTAAAAGTAATAAAAACACAAACCCTTCCTTTTAAAAAAAAGATGCATGTTTATTTTAAACTGCATTAACAATTCTATAAAAGAAAATCATCCTGCATAAAATAATGACTGCAATGCCCACTCTTACCAATGACATTTTAATTATCCATTTATTCTCATTTTTTGTGTGTGAAAGAAATCAGAACACAACATTGCATGGTTTGTATTTCAATAAAAGTGATACACCAGTAAGCTGATCTTTGAAATGAGAAGATATCCTTTTCTATTTTTATGGCTAAAATGATCCTATAGCTAATTATAAAATGAATCCATCTTTCATCAAAATGGTTCAAATTGTGAAAATGCAATTGTTATTTCCAGTTTGAATATTTTGAAATTAGTGGGAAGAACGAGATGGAATTTTAAAGTTTTAAAGATATATTAACATGACGGCAATTAGATAAGATTGTAAGACAAATTAAAAAAAGTTATTTATTAGCTTTGCCATTCAGAGTAATTTTGATGCATGTATAATAATCTTCATGTCAAAGCAAATTTAACAATTTAATTTTATTAGTACATGATGCCAATGCATAAATTCCTGTTTTATATTGCACACATATTTTATTAAAGCTGACAAAGTGTAAAACTAGTAGGAGTAGGTACTGTTAATTAACCATTAGAAACACACACAAAGGAATACATATAGGTTTTTAAAACACTTCATAAAAGCCAAAATGTTAAAACAATAATATAGCAATATTTAACACAGGGTTTGTACATTTTATGTGACCATATTTCAAATTAAAATCCTTTAAGAGAAATAAAAATTTTATTATTAACTACTATTTAAAACCCTTTTTTAAAGGGTTTTAAATAGTAAAGAATAATCAATAAATCAAAATTTCCCCCTTCAACCTTTTTTAACACTTCACAGAAATCAAATAAGAGACGACAAAGGTCTTGGATAAAAGATGGAAATAGTACAAACCCTGTAACATAAAACAAAGAAAATAGTGTTAGTAATGAAGTAGGAACGTTAGTACCGTTAGGGGAACGGTTAGGAGAGCGACCAGGTGAGGTGGCCGAAGTTTGGCCACCTCCAGCAGTAAGGCCACCAAGAAACAGAGATTTATGAGGTGGATGTTCGACAGGAGTGCCAGCAGGAGAACGAGCTGGAGAAGCTGAAGAAAATTAAACGAGTTAGTCCTTGATTTTATTTTGCGGTACAGATGAGTTATTAATTAGCTATCTCTTTTACATGGTTTTCAAGTTCTCAATTTAAAATTCACAATATTAAAAACTCAAGAGGAAAAATGATTATTATGTTACAAAGCTTGGTTCTGAATTTTGAACTTCAGGAATAAGGATTTCAAATCAAAATGATAATATTTTATATTAACATAAATTATTATCGAAAAGCGTTCCACCAGAAACAAATGTTTAAAAACAATGTAATTTAGACAGAAAGATCTAACAGAAGTGAACAATTTCTGTGAACAGTTAATAATTTCTTGCAACTCTTGTCCATCGGCATATAAATTATCCTAAGTGTCTTCAAGGATATTTAAGATATCTTCCTAAATATTAACGATATAAATATTGAAAGACATTTTCAACAGCTGTGAAAACCATGTTTAAAAATGAGGGTAATATGTTGAACAGATGCATTACTTTTTCAGGCTGCAAGCAGTATAAGCCATTTCCGAGTGCTGGTGAATGCAACTTATTAAATAAGGAATAACTACAATGTTTAAATTTCATTTCTAATATATTTCAAAATTAAGAATTACTGAATCTAAGAAGATGAACTTATGTAGCACGAGTAGATTTTTTTCATAGTTACCTTGGTGGGGAATGCATAGAAGTTTGATTATCAAGGCGTGCCCAAGCTCTGAGCTTAGAAAAAGCGCACAGGCAAAGATTTGTACAGTAAGATGAAGGCCAGCAAGAGCTTTTTGCATTTTAATTTAAATAACTATTTACCTTTTATTGAAGGGATTACTGTACCACCATTTAAATTACCTCCATATTCAACTTGTGGAGATATGTCATCATGTAAGGAAGGTATATTTAGTTCATGAAGCTTCTTAGGTTGGTATGTTTCCCTTGGACGACTAGCAGCTTCATTTCTCCTGAAAAATAAAAAGGTTTCAAAATAAGATAAACTAATTGCATAACAAATTAAAAGACATTAATAAAATATAAATTTTTTTTAAGAAGTTACAAGTTCTCTCAGTTAAACTTGCAAGTGCCTACAATGATCGATAACCACCACAGTCTGGCTTGTTAACAGCGAAGGTACCTGTTTTGCACAATTTCCAGCAGAGAGTTGTAAACGTTGTTCTGTTTGGCACTTGTCTATTGGGATGGCTCTTGCAATACATTAGTAGTGCTTCCCAATTATTGCAATTTACAGTGTCGTACATAAGATACATATCAGCAAGTTTGTGGTAAATGAAACATTCCATGTTACCGTGAAGAATCCACAGCTTGATTGATGCAGGCTTACTTTGATTACGTGAAGTTCTAATAAGAGCACCCTCTAGTGCCTCAGGATGGCATATGTGATTTATAAGAAAGGCTTTTTTTTTAAAGAACAACCTTGGAAAGGTGTAGCAGTCAGTGTTGTGCATGTGCCAGTGAATATGAGAACTTCTTGTGTATTATTGTTTTTGCATGTGTAAAAAGACTGAAACTGGTGCTGTTGATCGATTCTTGCTTAGCATTCTTGTATTATGAAATTATTTTAAAGGACATTTAGCAGCCTAAAATGGTATTTGCAACCCTATGTTACTGTGGGAATTTTGATTGTTTTAATATGACTGATTTGTTCTTTCTGTTTGTCATTGTTATTCATGATGACCCAGTAAAACTTTCAAGTAGGACAGCAATAGAGGAAAAATTATTACAATATCTGAAATGAAAATAAAAAAATATTCCTTACTGTTCATTTAGTCGTTCTACGGCACTTTGTAGGATAGCTGCACATTGATTATGATAATCATATAAAGATTCGGCCAAAGAAGCCAACTGAGATACTTGCTCAACCTAAATAAAAATAATCATTTACCAATAAACTCTTCTTCAAATCCTTTACAATAGTGTTTCCAAAAGAAAACTTAAAAAGAAAAAAATACATACATCATTTTCTAGAAGATTAAACATTCCCATTGAAGCTAAATTGAAAGACTCTTCAAATTTATCTTCGGCAAGCTTAATTTCTTCTTCGCTCAAGTGGGCCCCTAGAGACGAACATGAATATGTAATGAAAAACTTTCAAACCTTTTTAACTATTCAGAAATATTGACAAATTTAATAAAAAATAAAAGGAATTTTAAAGGGAAGAAAATTTTGATTTCAAAAATAAATTTCTATCTTAAAGTCACATGAAACATGCTTTCAAGCTTCTCATTTGATATAATATTTCCAATCTATACCTAATTATTCAATGTTTTATAACTAATCCATTTAATTTCTGACATTAGACCGTTGCATCTGTTGAAAGATGGATTCGACATGCTTCTCAAAAGGATTTTTTCAGTCATACACTCAAAACAAGAATATTTTCTAATTTCAAATTCATCTAATTGGTAGCCATATTTTTAAGTTACATTACTTGTGTTCTTCTCACTAATGTTGGAATAGGATTCACAGGGTGTGTGTAGAGTTTTGGAGAAGTGATTTATATACAGACATATTTAAAATGTCTTTGTAAGCCGATATTTGAACAAAAAGACCATTCAAAAAACACAATTTGCATATGTTTTTCGACTTTTTATCAAAAATTTAAAAAGAATTAAAATATTATCTCGATGCATTTTCAAAACCAAACAGCTCATTCTACAAAATGCACAGCCGCTAAATGAATAAATTGCATTTGATTTGTAAAAACAAAGTATGATGTGGTGCCAGACACTTAAAAAAAAACAATATATTTTTTAAGAATATTAATCTGCAATAAACAGGAGTTATTATTATTTGCAGTCACTCTTTGTGTTCTGAGGAGATTGCAATGAAAAATTATATATCAACTCTTTCTTCTCTCCATCCTCATTTTTCTTACATAAGACTAAAATGTAAGGTGAACAAAGAATTTTTACATTATACAACAAAATAAAAATTTTATTAAAATAACACTTAAATAAGATTTGATTTTATCAGCTCACTAACTGACAAAATATCCCTGGAGAATGTTTGTTTTGCCCAATAAAAACTTCTGTGCGAGCATGTTCACAGACTTTAAGGAGGGGGGTGGGAGGGAAGGACTCCACCACATTTCATAAGATTGTACTGATGCATATTTGTTAAACTACACAAGTTCAGAAATAAAAGTTATTTCTGGCTTTTCACAGTAACTTTCAAAGTTACGAGTTTCTGGGTAGTTATTTGTGAATGAATTGGAAAAAAAAGATTGTTTCGTATCATTATACGACATGCAACTTATTCAGCACTTGAAATTTAAAGTATCGGAATATTTGTTACAGGAAGTCTAACAACATGCAAATATTTATCAAGAAAGTCTCATACTTAAAAGAGTAAGAATTAGACTAATAGTTAAAGAGAGAAATTTTTAATAACATATACTTTAACAAAATTTACATTGTTAACATAATATAAATGTAGTTAAAAAATGTTAAGCTATAAATATTATTATTTTCAATAAAAACAAATGCAATTAATTTAATTACAGAACTATTAAAACTCTTATTAGGAATTAACCTAAAAAAATGGGTAATCTAAATGAATGTCAATTACCTGCTGCATTAGGTGTGTGAGCAGCACATGAAATAAACAATAAACATGTTAATATTTTAGTAAAAGTTAAGACCACAGTTTATTATCTAAATTGGAAGCAGAAAAAACACAAAAGCAGCCCCACTGCACAAGACACTAAGCACTTAAATAATTGATTTTAAAAAGTAACAAGTTATATAGGTCTAAAAATGTCACTAATATTATGACAACATTGTACAAATAAAGCATATTGAAAATCAGCATTTAATTAAAGCGTTAAAATTCAAATCTAATTATTAAATTGAAATAGTTCACTAATTATCTAATAAAGAAAGAAGCAAGATAAATATATAGCAAAAGATACAATACAATGGCAATTGCAGTGGATTGTCTTGGAATCAATTATCTGGCTTCTTTCAGTTTTCTACTTAATATTTTTTAGTATTCTTACCTGATGAATCAGCTTTTCATAAAAATAAAAAGAAAATAGATTTAAATATTCTCACATACAGATAATAAATACATGCATGAACAATTTCATAATTACACAAGAACACAAAAATTCACACAAAAGATGAACATCTTAAATAACACAACTTAAGAAAAAACATGCAGAATAAGTTACAGTTAATAAACAGATAAAAAGACATCAACAATTTTGTTAATTTCCATGCCATACTGGTTATATGAAAGCAACGAGTGTTTTTCATGCACACACATCAGAGTCAAGTTTATATTTAGAAAACTGCTAAAGATTATTTTAAACATAAATTCACAAAAATAAAACTCTGAAAGTAAAATGAACAGAGCAAATAAAGAAAAGCAGAATAAACAAATAAATAGATGAATGAACACCAAGTTAAAAAGGCTTAGAGTTATTACTTTTTGCCTGCCTTCGTTTCTTGCAATCATAATCTAGTCGCCTTCCTTGAAGTTTTTTACGATGATGCTGAGAAAAGTAAAATACTCCAATAAAGATTTCTCAAGTCAGTTGCTAACATAGGAAAATAGTTTTTAATTGAGTAATGGAAAGTTAATGCAATTTAGAGGTCTAATTGCAATTTAAACAAGAAATGTTTAATATAAAACAAATAATTATACCAAAAAAAATTATCCAAAAAAGTTAAAGGGGCAAAGAGATCATCATTACAAATTAAAAGATATAAATAAATTCTATTTAATAATATTTTTAAATAAAAATTACATACACAAATATTCTGGTACATATCAGAAATCTGCAAAATATATTCGACCTATCAGATTACCACTTGTGACAAAGCAGTTGGCAAGCATGTATGCATGATGTTGAATGCCATGCCAGTTGAGAATTTGTAGACAATTTTAAGAGACTACGATGAGAAGTGACAATAGGCATTTTATACAGCCCAATATAAGGACATATTTTATAGCTTGTTTTTCAGCAGAAGCTGCGATTTAAGTGGAAGGATCATAAACAATAGTTCCATTTTTCTTGGAGTTTTATAAATTTTACTTCCATTTAGTTTGTCTTACCATTTTACACAAAAATCTTACGATTACTTTGGGGTTTTATGACAGTCTGTACCAAGAATATGTGATGTAAAATGAAATTTATGCTTTCTCATTGAGTTTTTATGTATTTGGACAGGACCAACATTTTTCACATATACAGCATTTGAAAAAGTACTTTTATATATACATATAAATATAAAATACTAATATTAATATTATGCTACAATATTTGTAAACACATTTTAAACATACATGTTGTATATAAGAAAATTAAAAATATGACTAAGACATATAGATAGATACAGACCAAAGGTATACACAAAAACAGAAAGTTGTATTTTATACTTTAGGTAGTATTACACTAGAAAAGGCAATTTTAAATTAATCCAATAAATTGAAGTAGAAATTATCTAAAAGATGTTTAAGAATAAATAAGATTAACATGTCCTTACAGTACAAAAATTGAACAATCATAGAGATACTTTTAATTAAATTTACTGTAAAATATTCACATACACTTGATAAATGTGAAGGATTTGGAACATTCCCCAGAATAATAATCCAAAGTTGGCAAGGTTCATTTCATATCATTTCCCTGAATTTTAATGATTATTGCTGAACTGTAAATTGCTTATTTTTTTCCACACCTGAACAACACTCTTACTAATTGTTAAGCAATTGACAAATAGTGGGAAATTACACAAAAAGGTTAATGTAAAAGAAAGGAAATAAATACTTTGCAAATAAGAGGAATAATTTTTTGCCGAATATAACGCTATTTTTGATACTATATTAAAAATAAAATTTTATACATATGATTAAAATTATATTTATGCAGAAATTATATATATTTAGCATATTAAAAATAATATGCAAACAGCAATTTATCAGGCTCATATGTATCAACATACTACAATCAAAAGTAAAAATGAGTTGGATTCTCATAAAAACAATTACTATCTTATAGTCTAAAAAAAGATTTTTTTAAAAAATCTAGATAAATATACATTTTTGGGAGAGGGAGGGGGAAGGTTGGAAATGCTCATTATTTATGATACAATAAATGTTCAATAAAACCAAAAAGAAAATTCTTACCAAAACATCTTTTATATCTTTTGTTTGTAAATGGTGCAAGGGTTCTAGAAAATTTTGCTTCACATTATCTTCAAGTGCATATTTCACTTCTGCCATCTGCTTTAAGGCTTCACCACATTCAATCAAACTAGTACCTGCAAAGAATAAAGAAATAAAATAATAACAGGGCTTGTTTTAAGCAAAAGCACAGATGTACACAGTGTTAAGGAACAGATATACTGGCAATTTTCTCAGATCCATGCATCAGATCTGCCGATTTAAAAAAAATTAAATTTGTGATTTGTGACAGCTAAAAACAATAAATATTTTGCAAAATGAAAGAAAAAAAAATTTAACACCTTAAATACTATTTTATTAAGTTTTCTAAAACAGTAATTATAATTTTACTTTCATTCCAAAATTAAAATATAGTTAATGAATACTAAAATTTTAATGCTATAACATATAACAAATATTGTCAAATTATTGTTATAACTGTTAGACAAATGTCTTCTAACCCAGGCAAATCATTGAATAATTTAGTTAAAAATGGGAGAAAAGACATAATTTGTCTATAAACTTCAATAACAAATAAATCAACTTTAGTAACCTCTAGTTTTCTTATAAAAATCAGTCTCCTAAACATTTTGAACAATATCCTCAAGTAAATTAAAATGATGTCAAGTGTTAAACTTTACACTATTCAACTGAATTTTCATAATTTCATGCAGCAAAACTTAAGCATTTTTCAAGCTATTTGCAAATAAAATAAAGATGACCAAGTTCTTTAACCTCTTAACCTTCATGCCTGTCATATTGACATGCATCGAATTATCGCATTTTTAGGCTTATAAACTAAAATTTAATCATTAATTAGCTTTATAATTTGACACAAAAATTACGTAGAATACATAAGCATCTGAAGTATTCTATGCCTTCTTAGATGGATGAAAACGACAGCCCCTTTCCAAAACAGGAGGGGTAATCTTATTAGGTAGCAAAGATAATGCAACTCTTAAAGTGTTAATAAAATCCTTTAAATAAAACTATAATATACTTTTCAAAGTTTAATGTTCTGAAGACTCATTTTTTAAAAAACTTTCATACTTAAAAATTAGGTTTATATATACTCTAGTCATTAAGAAGCGATTTTTAAAAAAGTATAATCATTATGCCATTCAAAATTTGCCAAATGTAATAACAATCATATAATTACAGCAGACTCTTGACCCTCCAGCTTAGTTTAAAAAAATAATTCTCAGTAATAAAATGAGAAACAATTTACTTTACCAAAGTGACAAACTCAAAACCTAAAAACTGTCAGTTTTAACTGTTTCGCCTCAGGTTTACCTTTTCACATTAGTGTAATCATTAATAAATGAACAGTAAAATAAGTTTAAATAATCTTTGCATAAATTAAAGCAGCTATGTTACATTTTAATGTTTTGTTTATTTTAATAGTGTATGAATTCATACTGCACAGTACAATTTTAAGTTTCCTGCACCTCAAGTTATAAATTATAAATTTTAAGTTAAAATGTGTACATTATTTTTATTCTTGGATTTCCTTTTTCTGAAATAAATTTTTAAAAACACAAAACAGTACATAGCAAACATATAAAAAATATTGGCCTGCAATAAGAGGACAGAAAATGTATATAAGAGTGGGTTTTAGTATAAAAAGGGCGTTTTTAATGGGACAGGTAAAAGGCAGGAAGAGAGCATCAATAGTCTAGACTTCTTTGTTATTCAGCCAGTCCTTCTGTGAGATCAGATGGGAGTCTACTGTATTTATAAAATTATTTGAAGTTAGAAGGTTATGTTTAAATAACATTGTTATCTAATAACCTCACAAAACATAACATTTTTTTTGGAAGTCAAAATTTAACTCAATTATATATGAAAGCAAGAAAGATAATTAAACATTCATTACCAAAGGGCGATTCTTCTCCCAAATCTTTTCCATATTTCACCATTGATTCACCTAATGTTCCTTCAGGTTGAGTATATGCATGTGCTCTGGCTCCTCCACGAAGCTTTGAACTGACCATTAATTTTGCTCTGGAAGCTAAGGAAAATTTTCCAATTAAAAAATCATCATTTTATGGAATTGCTACAATCATATAATGGTAATAAATAATCATTACCTGGATTAGGTTGCAGATATTCTTTTGTTTTATTCAAAAGATCTTCAACAAGTTCATTTGTCAGGTCTGTTTTCTAAATTATAGAAAAACAACATAAATATATGTATATAATTTTTATTTTTCAAAGAATAAACAATAAATTAAAATCAAACAATTAATTAATCTAATATAATTTAGGTATGGTTACATGGTGGCTTGGTTTGTTCCTTTTTGAAGCGAGACAAGGGCTATTTTGGGACACAGTGGTCAGATGACGAGATCTGCACCTGAGCAGGAGCCCCCCTCCAAAGTTCTATGCCACAAGAATTGGAGGATATTTGACCCTTAACATCAGATTTAACCTGCATCAGGCCGACATACACAGCAGATCTTTGGTGGAATCAGGTTCCCAACTTGAAACCCTTCAATACTGAGCGGAGATATCATTACCAGGCCACCGCGCCCCCTTTGATTTAACATAAAACAAGTATCTCTATTAATACATAATTATACAACACCTAGATAAGTAGCTTAAAGGTGAGAAACAATGCTATTTTCTTTAAATAGAATTTTTCTGGCTGAAACATCATAGTACAAAAATTATATAATGATCCATGATTATTGCACTTATTATAAAATTTATCAAAAGTAAGATAGCATTTTTTTGTTACACAAGAATTATTTATTATTAAATAAAAAATGTTTAATAATGAAAAAGTAACTGCCAAGAAAGGTCTAAATTTCTATCAATTTATTACACTTTGATTACGGCATTTTCTACAATGGAATAATACAGCATTCATCCACAAGAAAATCAAAGTCAAGGGTGTTTTTTAAAATCTTTCCACCATCTTATATTCATTTCATTATTCTAAATATTTTTATTAATCACAGCCACTTTTAAGATATATAATAGTGGCCAGTGAAAATGTACCACCCTAGATTTTGTCATATTTTATACAAAAGGCTGACATAATCATTTAAAGGATGATGCAATCATGCGTCCCTATTGCAAGCCAATCAAAACTACACTATCTTCATCAGCATTATTTGTCCAATTTAAATTTATAATGCCATATTCATAAAAAAAAATGTTAGTGGTGTGTTTTAATTGATGATTACTGTATTATCAATTTCCTGACAATGATTAAACCTTTAATTTACTTACATCTTATTTTCTTCACATCGAAGCATTTTGAAGCTTCATTTAAAAAGGATAAACTCCTTAAAAAATTAATTCTTTCTTTCTCCAAAACAGAAAAAAATCACTTACTCTTTCCATTTCTGTATACTCCTCCGTAAATTTAGTTCCTTCTGCTCCTCCTATCTTCTCACTCATATACTATTATAAAAATAAGCATGTTACAAAAATGCCCAAAACATTTCTAAAATTCATTCTGAAAAATTATTCAGCCAACAATCTTTTAAAATATAAATTCATACCAGGAAAATAAATGCTTTTAAGAAGAATAAAAATTCTTCAACATTTTAATAAATCATTTTCAGTGTTTATTGATGGTACAGATATATGACATTGGTTTTGAAATTCAAAAATAACACCTCATCTCCAAATGAAATTCTCAGAAAAAGGATATAATCCACAAAATTTCATTTTTATTACAAGATAATGAATTTAAACCAGGATTGACTACGGTGACCATAAATGAGTTTTCTACATTACAGCAGACATTAAAAATTAATATAATATAAAACTGAAGCATAGCAAGTTTCTAGGATATATCTTTATAAGCTATCTTCATGGTATAAATTGATTCCTCACAATTGAGACATAAATTGGTATAGTAAATACAGATACCAAAAAAATTTCCAAATTAATTTACTTTTAACCTACAATATACTTCAATTAAATCAAGTATTAATAGTACACTTATACAGGCAGATCTTTAATGACTATCAACCTTTTGTTATGATCTTGAACATCCATTCAAGAGAAGCAAAATCATTGATGAATATAAGCATTTTCATATTTTCTTGTAGAAACATCTATTATCTGAGTATTATGTAAAATTTATAAACAAGATATTTGTTTTTAGTGAATTAAGCAGTATAAGATAAAGTTGATATACTAGGATTAACTTCGCATACAGTATATTATAGTAAACTAACTAAATTGATACAGGAAAAAAAAATATTTTAGTTCTGCAGTCCACTTTAAAATAACTAAATATAATAGAATTTAATGTCAATAAATTTATTATACAAACTTAAATGAGAATACAATACTAATAGCATAAATTTTTATATTGGACAAATTTAAAAATCTATAAGTATCTGAAAAAATGAACAATTAATTTTTCTTTTAGTACGATAAAAACTTCAGAACCCATTAGGATTTCAAACTAATTCACTTCAAAATTCTGAAATTTTGTTTTCAAAAAGAAAATAATTGCACAATTAAACAACACTTGTCTTTTAAAGTAAATTAAATATAAATATACATCTACATATGTACTTTAGATTAAAAAAGCTAGCGAAAAAACTGAATAGTTCACTAAATATCAAACAGAAATTTACAAATAATAAATTCCTAAGCAGTTAGAAATATGTTAATTAAAACAAACCTGAGCAATCCTATTAGAATATTTGTTAAACATGTTGCTAAATGACTAAAGTCAGCTTGTAAATGCTGTTCAATTTAAAAAACTGAATAAATTGACAAATCAAAGCAGCATATCATGAATGCAGTTGCCGACTGAAAGTAAAATGTAGATAGCTGACAGATAAATAAAGATAAGGAAGAATTGCAGTTTCAAGGGAATATCTAGACTGATAACATAATAATAATCAACAATATAGTTCAGCTTATTTTGGCAAATGAAACATAAAAGAAGATTTACTAATTGCTATCAAGATAAGTAAGTGTTGGAAACATTCATTTGATAACAGAATCTTCATTCATTTTATTTATCTTTTATTCTTTTTAACCACCATTCCTTTGTAGCATTAGTAATAATGTTTTAATATAGAATATCTGTGGTTATAATAAAAAAATATATAAATAAACTGAATTATATTATTATAATTTAAATATAGGGGATAGCTATACATACCTGATTAGCTTTGTTGATTTGTTTTTTGAGACCTGCGAAAGCCATCGTTGTATTTTTTAAATTTCAATCACAGCAAGAAAAGTAGACTTTCTGCAGGCAGGGTTACTATAAATTAAAATACTTTAAATTAATACAGAATAATAATTCCAAGATAAACAATTTATGGAATATTGAAATACATAATTTTAATAATTTTTAATTACACAATATAGATAGTCCATGAAAGGAAAAAAAAACCAAACATACAAATACAAATTGAAAAATAGGAAAGTGTCTTTCTCAAACTATGTAGAGTTATTTCCCTCACACGACAATTAAAATTTTTTTATAAATTTTGAAAAAAAATTCAACATTTTATATTATAGTTTTCTAATTAAAAAAGATATCCAATTTGTATAGATATTAATGTAGTTTTCAAAAAAACAATTTTATATAGATACAAAATTGTAGGCTTCAAATGATACATTGTATAAAATTTTAATGTTTGTTTTTACAGAAAACCATATTATATTTGCATGCTTTAAATAAATGACAAAGAAATGAGTAAAGATTTTATTTTCAGAACAGTATTTTCTTGTAACAAACACAGTTACAAAATACATTTAAGCAACATAATACACAATTTAGTCATTGAAACTTGAAAACATTAACATTTTACATCATATTAAGTGCAAATTTTAAAATCTAAGAAAAATTTTATAAAAGCAAATAACCTGTTAAAAATGTCACAACAAATTCACATTTTCCTCTTGTGTTGACAGTATAAAATCTCTAAATATAATAAACATTGGTATTGTATAATTTAAACAAATTCATTTCTGTCATTTTCCAAAATATTTGTCTACAAAATCTGATTATACAAATGATTTAAATTTATTACATTTTATCGAGTTGACAGAAAAATATCAGAAAGAAGCAAGGTATTTATATTTCTGAGCCATATTTTTTGATAAAAAATGTGGCTCAGAAAATTTTATATAATGAGGAAGTGATACTGAAACTTATAACATTAACTATTCACTTTAACCATTTAAAGTTCATTTTAGAAATATATATATAACTTTCTATTCAAATTTATTTTATAATAATTTCATTCAGAATAGAAGACCTAATGTTGATAACATGCTTACATTTAATTGCATATGGTTGTAAGCACTCCCTAAACATTAAATTGATCATGATAAAATCAAATCGAGTTCATGATAAATTATTTCTGTAAATTAAACACCAAAATACTTCCAACTACATCTATAAACCTATAAACTGCAGAATGGAAATACTGAATACCTGAAAGTTAAATCAAAAGTATATGAAATCCAGAATGTAAAAAACAAGTTCAACGTTAACCGCTCTTGAACGTCCCGCGCGCATGGCTATGTTATAACCTTGGAAAATGACACGGAATTAAATTTCACAAATTAAATACTATATACAATGGATATACAATATTTTGCTAACATTTATAGATCATATAATAGGACAGAGCTAAAAAAGTGCTTTAATTAAAATGCGAATAACTACAACAGTGATGAACACGATTTAATGAAATTTAAACTGGCAGCCCAATCAAAATTTACAACTAAGGAGATGCATAAGCTATAAAAAAACCAGATCCTTAAATTCCTTTCAAAGTAAAAAAATGCATGCTACTAACCTTAAAAGGGAGTAAAAACACTCTTTAGCTAAATATCAACAAACCTATTATTAAATACTGAAAGCGTATCACAACTATAATATCACACAAATTCGGAAGCGACGATAGTTTCCCATAGGTCTGCTTATGCCGCAATGCCACGGTCAAAACACTGGCACTGCCATCTAGCGCAACTTTCCGCAATCACAGAAACAATGTTTTCCGTTCTTAGAATTTGCTCTAGTTTTCTGGAGAGTGATGGCGATTTTTTTTAAGGATTTGACCTTTAGTTTGACCTTCTTGACCTAAAGTTAATTTAATATAAGTTCATCTAACAAGCTAAAAGTACATAAAAAGGAATTACGTTGAGTAAAAGAGAGCGAAAATTCAACTTCTAAAGTTTTGAGTAAAATAAGGAATAGCAAAAGAATAAATTGCAGTCATGTTTTCTTCTATTTCATAATAAAATTTACGTCAAATTTATATAAAAATTTATCGCTCTTTCCAATTCTATGTCGACGGATAAAATATTTATAAAATTATCAGATATACCATTTAAAAATTATTTATAAATAATATTCAATATCGAGAATTCACTTTTAATTACTGATTTTCACAACAAATAATTTTTACCTACAATTGTTAATTACGGAGAAGAATATTTCAGGAGGCATGAAATCAGACTGAAATAAAAAAGCTTCTAAGACCTTGAAGAAATTAATGAACAAATTTGAACTTAACTTTATTTAATAATTTTATTAAAACTTAATAACTTTAAGAAGGTCAAGACTTTAATAACATTTACAAGAACTTAACTTTATGAAAATAATTTTATTTAAAAGTCAATGCAAATAAATTATAGACGTGGAGAAACAATTAGGGGTTAAAAATGGAAAGTGAATGAAGAGTTCTACAATATGAACTCCTGATTTTCACAAATTTTTCCCAAAAAGGTCAACGAATTAAGATATATTAATCTAAATCTATCTTCTTTCTAAAAATACGTTGAATTTCTATTAAAAACACATTGTACTTTTTCAAGAACACATCTTTTTGACGGGTGTTTTATGAGCTCTTACATATTTCTCAATCTTAAAATACAAATACACAAAAAAAATGCACATGTTCTTTTAAAATCGAAAAATGACATTTCAGTAACTTAGCGTTTCAAATGAATTCATTCTAATTAAAATCAGACAAGGGGGGAGGGGGAGGGAAACCCCATCCACACAATGGATTTTTGTCTACTCCAGCATGATCACGGTCAGCTCGAACTGCCTCAGTTCTGAAATGCAGAAATCGAAATCAAAATGTTACACATGAATCATTTATTAATAAGTTGCTAGCGAATGCGCACGTTTATCGCAACTAGCAGTCAGTGGCAGCTGCAACTTTTGCCGGTCGGGGCGAACTTACAATATGATGCCCTTCCTTCACAAGTTAAATAAACTTTTAAATAAAAAAAAATATATATTCAAGGGAATTTTTTAAATTTAATAACGCAATTCGTCGTTTGATGCCCTTGATCTCTGCAAATAGGTTGCGAAATCGCGCGTCCACCACCAGTGTTTCTTTTGCACATTGGCAATTTACCGAAAAAAGACGAAAAATTTGAATTAATCACAATAGTTATTTTTTTATGTACATAATTATTGAACTAGTGACGCTGCTCTTCTTAGTTATAAAACTGTTTTTCTGCATGTCTAATTTTTCCGCTCCTTTCCAAGTGCCACCCGGGTTGTACCCCCCCCCCTTAGCTTTGCCTTGGCCTCTTCTAGGGTGGAGTCTGCATGCATGCATGCTAGACATGTGACATAACAGCCGCATGCTAATGGGGAACTGAGGTTACAATACATTTAACAAAAGTTTCACATTCAAGTGTGTGAAAGAAAATACAAGCTTAAAAGCAGTTTTTAAAGTTTTTCAAACGTTAAAAAGGTGCGTTTTCATAAGTAATTTGTTTTGACTATTTTCTAAATGCAAAATCACAATTTTCAATTCACATTGTCCGAAATCTGAAATTCAACAATTAAAATTACTTAAAATTTTAAATCTTCATATATCAAGCATTTGACGGAGGTGAATTTAATTTGCGAACATTGTGTGCACGTTATTGTTGCTACGAAATTAAGAGTCAATTTTTTAAAATAACACGAAGGCAGACGAATCAAGCCAAAAACATTATCATGCTACGATGTTTCAGAATAGAGATTCGAATCTCCTTAAAAAATTTTTCAAAACAGTATAGTTATGCAAGAGTAGTATTACTACCATTTGTAAAAATATGGATACAGTTAATAAAATTTAAGAATATAAGAAAAGCTGTACAGTTGTATATTCCGCATTTGACATTCTTATCCAAAAATGCAAGAAGCAAATAATTAGGTTTCGTCTATTTGGAATCAAAAGTTTTTAAATTAATCGTTAACTATTACTGACTAATGTCTGTACTTGATGAGTTCTATAAATAATCTATAAATTATAATAATGCAAAGATTATTACAGCATTATAATACAATACTACTTAAATTATTTTATAAATTATTCTTGGAAAATATAATTTTAAAAACATCTAATTCCTTTGTTTTCTAAATATAAATATTATAAGTAAATGTATTCTGATTGTACGAATATAACGCATTACCGATCTATTACAAATAATTATAAATATAGCTGTATTAATAGCTCTATATTTAACTCATTAATACGGCAAAACTCGTTCTAAATTATGGGATAATCTTGTTTGAATAATAGATTCAAATGGAAGTCCCTTCGTTAAAAATAGTCGTAAAAAATATTTTTGATAACAAAATGAAATCTGTATAATGCTTACAGAAGGTAAAGAAGTACTAAGAATTTGACAGGAAATGTAGCGCGATTCATTTTAAACTTTTCTGATAAATTTTATTTCAAGCTAAGAAATATTTGAATTTGAATGTTTTGATCCACAGACACTATATGATACCTTATCAAAAGTGCCTTAATAATTTTGCCAACGATATACTGAACTCTTACAAATTAAAACGTAACTGTAATTAAAGTTCTTCACATATTTGAGTAATTTCTCGTGCAAATCATAGAAAAATCTCATCCTGACTATTAATCTGAAATAAAAATCGAACAGAAAAAAATTAAAATTGACACTGAATTCATTGTTAAATCTTTGAATAAGCGTAGATAAGAAATGGTACGAAGCACTGATCCCACCACTCAGTGGATTTTTTTTTGTTTATTTGTAATTTTATCAAACTGTTTTCAGAACTCTTTTAAACTGGGCAATAAATGTAATTAGTTTTTCACTAAGTAAGACAATTGTTCTTAATTTATCTGAAAATAAAAAATAAAAAAAAAACTTTCCAGACGAATAACAAAAACAGGATTATGTATCCCGAGAATAACAGTGGAAAATGTTTGTCCTGAAATCAGCTTTATTTGGAAGTTATAAAAGAACAAAACTATATGGATAGATAAAAACCGGACAAATAAATAATTAGAGGACCTGATATGAGCTCATCTGTAAATGTCTCTTTCCTGCAGTTCTTTAACTGTTACAGAGAAGTAAACTTCCATCACAATTTTCCAGTAACAATCTCCCAAAGACCTTCTGATTTTAAAATTACAAAATAAATGGAAGAGCTGTGACATATTTTGAGTATTTTTATTTGCGAACTTATGACACTTCCTTCATGTTTTCGTAGATAAAAATGCAACAATCTTTCAGTTCTCTAAAATATTTTTGTTGAAAGTGAAAAAGGATTTTTCTGGCAACGGGCGCGGATGCTCCGCAAACGAGGTTTGAGAAAAATATGCAAATGAATACCGTACAAGTGACACTCTTGGAAAAACTCCAGCCCATATTTTATTTCTAAGAGTAAAATCTTGGAGAAAGTGAAAAATGAAACGTGACCAAACTATGAACCCCAAGATGGTCGGCGAGATTTTTTTGTTCTCTGCAATCAATACCAAAAATGAGATCGTTCTTTTTTTCTTTTTTTTTTCTTTTTCAGATCACAAGTATCATTACGTCGTAACTTGTTTTAGTAAAATATTTTTCAACTTAGAAAACGCCTTTCCCATGGAGCAAATCAATAAAAATCATGACGCAGCTTTTAATATTTTTAATCACGTAACTTCCGATATAGCAATACCAGTTGGTTGCAGAAACGTAATTGGATCAATTGGATCTTCTTAAATGTTTTAAGTATTCGTTTTATGCTTGATATCGTTTCGAGATTCGTTGATTTGTTTTTCATATCACAGTTATTATTGAGTTACAAGCTGCTTCAGAAATACTTTTAAGCATAAAATATAATTTTCTGTATGTTAAACTGTTGAAAACCGAAACTGAAGTTGCCTACATTTTTTCCCCATACTAATATTTTTTAAAAAAATTGTTTCTACATATAATGATGCTTAAGTATAATTTTTAAAAATAATTATTAGAATTATATTTCGTATCCTTAATTTTCAACAAGTTTGTTTATTTTTTCTTTGATAGTTAGTTGAAAGCTGCTACTTATTTACATTTTAGCTGTGCAGAAACTAATATCCTTGTTAAACACTATTTTTAATAATGTTAAATAGATTATCCACTTCATCAGAGTACATAAATGTTGTGCGCTACTTTAAAAAATACGTGGTTTAAAGTAATGCTTCTGTTAGAAATTTCAGACTAGACATTTTAAATAACAAATTAATCAATAAACTTATATGGATAAGTGAGCAATAAGTGCTTAAGATTGAAATAATTCGAATAGTTTTTGAATATATGTAATCTAATCGAATTGTGAATAATAAGACGTCATTCCATTACTTAAGGCCATTACAAAGTGACGCGTAAGTGATTCATGTAAGCGTCCAATGAATAATTTATACTTTCCACTAACTGGGGTAATGATAGACCGGCATCCTTATAAAGGAAAAAAAAACAGCATTTAAAATGGAATATTTCTGATGATTACAGCATTCTATAATTGCAGCTGAAAAAAAGTGCAATTATCATCTCATAAAGATGAAGGTAATTTCAGGTTGGAAATATATGGAGCCGTTCGTAATAAAAATAAGAATGTTAATTTCGATATCAACAAGTATTATCAATTTTTAAAAATTGATAATAGAAAACTTTGAAAGAATTTAGAAATACAGTAGAACCCCGCTAATCCGAAATTCCGGTTAATCCGAACCCATTTTATTTTCGAAAATTAGATGTAATTGAAAAGATTACCTAAAATACACATACTAAAAACAAAAAAGTACTTTTTCAGTATGCATAATTTTGTACACATTGAAGAAACTAATGCAATTCGCCGTAAGATAAGGTCACTTCATAC
Organism: Araneus ventricosus; assembly: GCA_013235015.1. Lineage (NCBI taxonomy): Eukaryota > Metazoa > Arthropoda > Arachnida > Araneae > Araneidae > Araneus > Araneus ventricosus. The sequence continues at coordinate 35,061 of BGPR01004576.1, read as the reverse complement.
AGGAGCACATCCATTAATTATTCTAATTAAAAGGGGATACATATTCTCTTTCTATTGCTTTTGAATAAAAGACTTCAAGATATAGTAGTACTGAGTACTTATAGCTTACATTTTTTTAGCACACATCTTTTTCTTTTCTATTTTTATCGGAATTTCGGGTAATCCGAATTTTTTGTAATCCGAACAGGCACCGGTACCAATTAATTCGGATTAGCGGGGTTCTACTGTAATATCACATTTTTTTCATCTTCTTAGTTCTGACGATGAAATGCTATTACGAAAATGGAAAGATATGTTGTTATTAAATTTTGATGAATACAACAATCGTAATTACCTTTTCTATAAACATCTACTGAAATATAAGGCCTAAAATGAAATGCTATATTAATCTTTAGATAAATTATTGTTTCTTAAGCCACATAAAAATAAGAAATTTTTGAAAAATCATACATTTTTACATTTAATAGCTAAAATTTTAAATTTTCAACCAGAAACTAAAATATTATTAAATAATAATTTTACACAAGCAGTTTCTCCAGAGATATTTTCATCATGAATTTCGCATCAATTAATGGAAAAATTAACATTCACTTAAATTAAATATTTTGGATATAAATTTTCATAATTTAAAATATTTTTTTCAAAATTTTTTAATTATTAAAAATAACATTTATGCTACAGAAGAAAAGATTCTGATTTTTAGAAAAGACTACTCTAACTCAAACCATGAATGGAGTGTATGAAAAGGGATTTATTTTAACAAACATGTTTATACAGAAAACACTATGGTCTTTAGAAAGATCCCCTATATTACATTTCTTTTCGGTTTTCTCTCATATTACTTCGCTAGCTACATAGTATTTTTGACGAGCGCCAATATACAGGATGGTCATAAATTATTGGGCCCATTTAAAAAATTAATTTAAAAAGCCTATAATGTAGCAACTTCGTTTTTTTAATGAGAGAGTAAAGCTCGAAAAGTTTTTAAGAAAAAGAAAAGTTAAAGGGAACAGGAAATCTATATCAGTGAGGGAGACTTTCACTCCTTAACTGCTCATACCAAAGTTTAATGGAGTCCTTACTTGGAAATCAACAATTTCGATACTCTAACCTAATAATTCTTCGAACTTTTATAATTGATTTTCTTTCGTGGAACCAGAGACGTGCATTCTGCTGCACGGTAGCCATTTTGACACTTGCGTTGGATTGCGCAGATTTAGTGCGCCATAACGGCACATTACTTATTTAAAAAAAGAAAAAAAATGAGGTACTCTCTCATTAAAAAATGAAGTCGCTACATTATAGTGTTTTTTTGTTGTTAATTCTTGAAATGGGTCTAATAATTTATGAATACCCTGTATACTTAAATAAATCTTATTTACCTGCCGAAATACCACGATTTTCCTCAAATTTTTGTTCAGAATGAGACTAATTTGATTAAAATCGCACAAAATCTACTACACTTGAAAATGGCTATGATTGTGAAAGGTTTAACTTTAGGTTAACTTAACTTTAACAAAGGTTTAACTTTAATAAAGAATACAACTGTAGCCTAGAAAGAGAGTTTTGCATTCGTTTTATACTCGAAACATTTCAGAATTACATACTGTAATTAGATACAAAATAGTAATAGGTGCTCATGGCTTAACCGAAAAAATCGATATCCGAAACATCTTCCCCCTCTTTAGTTCGGTTAACCGGGGTTGTACAATACTTAGTTGGAGCTAAAAAGAAATATAGCGATAAATAAGTTAGTACTGTGAAGCTAAATTACTTTTCTCACATCTGCAAACATATTTTGGAAGGAAGAAACCCGAAGTGTAAAAGTAAAAGTAGAAATGAGGCAATTCTAGAATTAGTTTGTCGAAAAATTATTAACAAGGGAAATGTCTTTGAGGAAGGCTGACCTTAAAATAGCAATGTGTATAAGGCATATAGACACACTAGGTTAAATCCTTCCCCTGCATTTAACATCACTTTTTAAAAGCACCGAAGAATTAAAAATAACATTGAATGAACTTTCGTATTTTATGCAACGGCATATTTCAAAATGATTTCCAAATGTGTTACGAATTCATTACTTTATTAGTAGTTAATATTCCTCTAGGGACTTATTAGCTTACAGTACAATACAAATTAACTTTTTATTACCTTAAAGCATAATCATAAATTGAAATTAATATGTATTTCAAATTCAAGAAAAAGGAAGTTATATTGACGAAGCTCCTGTCCTCTTATTTGAAAGGTAAACTAGCTATCATCTATTTCTAATATCATTTCTTTTAACATAAATAACTTTTCTTCTTTAGTATTTATTTTTCAATCAAATATTGGCTCCACCCATTCTTTCCCAATAACCGCTACTGCCTGGTATTTATGAAAGAAAATTTCAAAATTGGAAGCGATATCTAAGAATAAACGAGCGACCAAAATGCATGCAAATACTTTGCAGGCGAGGCAACAAGCTGTTTGCAAAAGCAAATATTTATAAAAATTCAGCAAATGCTTCTGTAAACACGATAATCCTTTCAAACATCTTTTTTTCAACGACGTCTTTAATGCATCATTTTTAAAAATTACATCTTTTTCATTGTGCTATACTTAAAAGAATTTACTAATGCCTTCCCGAAGCATAACGACTGTACGAATAAGACGAAATATTTCGAAAGATTTTATCCTTACGAGGATAATGGGATAGCGAGAGAAACAAAAATGAGGGAAAACACGCTTTGCTTGTTTATAGAAGAAGTGAATAAAGAATTAGATTACACTTTTTGATATGGGCGATGGAGGAAAAAGTTCTAGTACTTATAGGAGAAGTGTTTCGATCAATGCAAAATTTACTGTTATGGCTCTAAAACTTTCGCATCTTTATTGAGGCGAATCTTCAAAGAATTCTTGCCTTGTTCAACTATTTAATGCATTTTACGAAGTAAAGTAGGATGTTTTGCTTAAATCTCAAAGAATTATTTATGCTTCTCCATCGAATTATGACGAAAAGAAAAGAAAATAAAGGAAAAGAATTAATAAAAGTTTCGCCTCTCAGTTTCTGAACTGATTGCAGAGTGGTTTCAGAGAATTAAAAAGAAACTGAGACGATGCATTTGAAAAATTCAAATGGAAGGGAATAAATAAATATTTTAAATTCAATTTTTACCAAATTTCTCTTGGGCTGATCTACTGAAAACGGCTTGAACAGTAACTTAAGTATTTCAGAAGAAAAACTCTCATGCAGTTTCATGGTGGTGGTGGGGAGTGAGCATTTATTAATTATTATGGCACTGCTATTTAGAGTGGTACCTTAACGCAAGCTCAATTAGGCAAATTACATCTAATTCAATTATATCTTTAGTTAAAATAGCCCAGTGCTATTGTACCACTTTTACCTAATGTTCTAAATATTTTCTTGGAAATTCCTCCATTTCGCAACGTAGAATATTCTTTGTTTATCAAATTTTAGTTGTGATTTTTACAACCGAAAGATTTTAATCTTATTATTAGACCAGATTATCTGGATTAATTATTTAATGCTTTAGTAATATATATTCCAAATGCAGAAAAGTATATCCAGATCCATGTCGTATTAGTCTTTTGCTTTGAAGTTTGAAAAATAATATTTATGAATAATTTTTCCGTGTACTTTTGTGTATGTTTTTTTTATCTCTATAAATTTTGTGTTGTTGTAGTTGCTCATTTATTATTAATGTATTATTGTCTTATTTGTGTAGTATACTTAATTTTGATGTATTAATTGTTATGCATATGTTTGTATACATTTGTTATTTGCTTCTCTTCCAAAATTGTGAACCAATTTATATTTTATAGTCTTAAATAAACGCTTGAGGTCAGTGTCACACTCCGATGGCCGTATATGATCTTACAACTTCACAAATTGGTCGGCCGGCGTGAATTGTTGATGCTGATAATTTCAACGCTGCCAAATGATCTACAAACAAAATACGGCATTTTAGAAACATACGGAATTTTAAAAACATCAATTTAATATTTTAAATGGATTTTGATTGAGTGATTTCTACATTTTTGGATTAATATTTATAATAATAGTTCTAAACTAATATATTAAACTGATACAGAAAATTATTGCGATTTTTAGAAGCAGTCCTCTATTAATTAAATCCTTGTCAATCCTCAATTCATTTTTATGAAGAAAAAGACAATGAACTTAAATCTATTTTTTTAGCACATTTCCCATCAAGGAATACATCCGACTTATTGCTTCAATAATTTATTTTATTATGGTATCGTAGAATAATCTTACGGAATTTACGCGTGCAATTTTGATCAATTTATGTAACGATTATTTACGAACTTTCTTAAAAAACATTTCATAAATAAAGTTTTTAGTTGTAATAAACATTGAAGGTAAAATACTAAAAGCTATTTATACAGCCGTTTCGTATGCACTAGAGAAATATCGTTAACGCCACCGTTTGCTCATTATAATGAATGAGAGACTCTCTGTTTATTCTGCATTATCGAGGGTTATTTTTAGTAGTATTAAGCGTTCCATGAAACTATTTTGAAGATCCGGATAAATGGTGCTTACAGAAAGAACTCGTTAAAACTATGCACAATAGTTATTGCACTCACTTAAAAAATATGTATTGTAATATCAGACTAAAAGAATAGCCGTTGTAATATCAAAAATAATTTATTTGGCTATTTACAAAAAAGAAGTCATTTAGCCGTACAAGAAAGTTTGAAGAACTACCTTTTTAATCTTGAAATATCAAATAAATTACAATCATTCACATTACGTGCCGTCTGCGCCCCGAGAAACAAAACATCTCAAACTAATTAATAAAGCCGTCTTAGCTCAGTGTTTGAAATGTAAGACTGAAAAAATTATTTCGTTACAACATACGTATATATATATTTATTTTTAATTCAGCTATGCAGATATGATACTTTTAAAAAAGAATTATCAGATTTTATATGAATAGAGATAAAAATTTTAAAGCAAATACCACTTTTTCTATCGAAAAACTGTCGGTTATATCAAGAAAGCTAAAAAAATTAAACGTAGGTAAATTTGGAATTCCAAAATAAATAAATAAAGTAATATTCAGTCTGATTAGCTAATATTAAAATTTCAGATGACTATATTAAGACTTTACTGACTAAATTTAGAAGTATTTAAACAAATTTCCAATCCTTTCTGGTTATATTTTGAACATGCATCCGTATTATCTACAATTATGCAACCTTGCTGCTATGTAACCTTAAGTATCTAATTAGTTTCCTGCTTAATGAGTTTAAGCAAAGCGCGTTACTGGTCTGTCGATATATATTCTATTAAACGCCATGCGTGCAACGTATTTGTTTTCTTACACAGAGAACGGGTTAACCCATTTTTGAACCCATCCATTCGAGTCAATTAATTCAAGTTTGCTTTTATCATTTTAGATAAAAAATTACATTCCTTAGGATTAATGAATGTGCAATTTTTTTCGGCCAAGTGTCGAAGTTAATAAGAACATGACCTACATCTGCTTCGGTATTTGAAGAATGTAAAAATAAAAACAAGACCCCGCAATATATTTAACAAAATCAGCTGAAATTCTTCAAGGTGCGAATCCTTGACAGATCCAATAGGAAACTCTTCTTCCTCCTATTCACAGGCATTCACGTGAGTCAGTTTAAATATAGACCACTCCACTAGCTTGAATGAAAAAAGAACGCTACACACTGCTTGTAGCCAGTGCCAAAAACAGAAGCAGTGGCTCTCTTTTAGAGAATCGCTAAACCTATTTTAAATAAGAATTTTTCGAGCCAACTTGGTTCTCACAGCCTTAAGGAAATTGTCTGTATCAATGAAAAGAGCCCATTCTTTTGTTAATGAAACAGACTGGAAAACACCAATAAAAGCGTTTTTGATCGCTGAATATCAATAAAAGAAAAAAAGGTTTACTGAACTCGGATCGAGAATATTTTAAAATCAAAAGTGGACAGTTCAAATTTGATTTGCTACGTTACGAACTTGATTTTGGATGCGTACCAAAAATAAATCTCATTTTGAAACAGAGCATTATTCGAGGATGTGCAACAACTGCTTTATTTAAGGAATGCGGCCAAATATGACATAAGATTATTAAATGTATCAGTCATTAATATTTTATTATTTTTGTAATAAAGGTGTATAAGTTTTAAGTACGCCCACAATGTTTAATGCACTAGATTAATGCGATAAAGAAAATGTTGTAACAATACAATAGTAATTCTCATTAAATGCTGTAACAAAAAAAAATGCATAGGTCAGAAATATCTATGGAGAATATGTACAGCGCTGGATATGTCTTTTTACTGAGATTTCAAGTTTAATAAAACTGAAAAAATTGTAATATTGTATCTAATCTTCGAAATAATATACAGTATAAAAATATATACAAATACAGTAATTACTAGGCAAACATACTCTGATTTTGGTCAAACATATTTTAAGCCTCACTGGTTTTTTTAAATGCTTGATTTAAAAGCATTAAATAATTGAAGAAAAAGTTTTCCTGTGTTTGTCACATTTTTATACATACAATCATTTTCCTCCGAATTCCGGGGAGGGTGGCGAAGGCGTCAGAGAAATAAAGCAATCATTTATCAATCTCAATAAATCATTTATAAATAAAGCAGCAATTAGGAATCTGTGGAAATAAAATACTATAATTGAAGTAAAAAGTAATTTAATGTTTTCAGAGGAATATATGAATGAGAAAAATTGAATAAATTTTAAACTATACTTTACTGAAACTCACAGATTAAAAAATAAATCTATACGACATTTATTTAAGATTTTTAGAAATATTAGGAAAAAAACTTGTCCTGTTTTTGTCTGAAACCTTTCACATTATGTATCACCAAACAAGGGGTGGCGTAGGGACGCTTGTAACATATTTTTTAACGGACTTTAGTATGATAGATAATTTGGAAACGGTTAGTTACTTTCTCGTGTACGATGTATAGAAAATTTATTGTAATCATCAAAAAATTCGACCTCCAGATTTTGATGAATTTCGAAGTTTATGAAATTATGTCTGTTTATGGGACTGCGAACGCGATAACTCAACAACGCAACCAGGTACAGACAGAATTCCTTCACACCAGAATTGCATACTTCTATCAAATTTTGGACGGAATCTGTCAATGGGAGGTGTGGTTGTCTGTCAGTCCGTGAGGATGTGAATACGAAAACTCAAAAACGCAAACAGCCGTAAGGATTAAATAATTTTGTCACTTAAACTGTAGTCGTGAGTCATATTTAGGACCAAATCCATCCCTCAAAGAGTTAGCTCTGTATAGGTTGTCCATTCTTGTGCAAACCTTCGTAAAAATTCGTCTACAACTCAAATGCACAACCAGAAAGGTAAATGAAATTTGGTATGTGGTATTGTCACCAAAACTGTAGATTTGGATCCAATCTACGGGAAGGAAGAAACTCACAAAATGCGAACTCGGTTTTCATCTATGAAGCAGAAAATGCGCCATATTGAATTAGAATACGAGAAGGTCGACGAGAGCTGCTGGTTTTCACTATGCCATGAAGCTTAGAAAATTATATAGATTTTTGAATAGGCGCCTCACCATTGAACGGACATTTTAAACACATTTTAAAGTACAATTCGTTTCAGAAAGCCGCGCCTATCATTCTTGGACGATTTCACTCCGCAGAGGGGTGATACGCCGTGAGTAAGAAGATAGCTTTTACGGATTTCTTTGATAGGAACGCTTTTCTTTTAGCTACTAGAAGATTGTGCCCGTCTAAGACGGGCTTTTAGCTTGCCAACAATACCTCAGATCTGACTGTCACAGATTTATTAAAGAAAGTTGTAGTAGAAAATCTCATGCACATTGGCAGAATGCTTAAGAAATTAAAAAAAGCATGAGAAACAAAAATGATGCATCAATTGACACTAACTTTCGTTTTGAAAATATGTAAATACTAGAAGATATGTGACCTTCTAAGACGGACTTTTAGCTCGCCAACAATATCTCGGAACAGATTCACTTATGAAAGATGTAATACAAAATCACATGCACATTGGTAAATTTTAGCAATAACGTCCGTCCGATAATTTGAAGATCCATAATTTAGTAAAAAAATTTGGACTTTTTGATTAAACAATATAATAATTTAGCATTACAATATAACAACTAACACTCAAATCAAAACTAAACACTAAAACAGAACTAATTCGAAAACTGGATTAAAAACATAAAATAAAGAAAGCTAACTGCTAAACTCGGCTAAAAAACAAACAAACAAAAACTGTCAAATAGCAATAACTTCAGTTGGATATTTTGAAGATCCTATAGCTAATTTAGCAAAAGGATCCATTTTACCAACGCTCAGAGAGAAAAAAATATACAAAATAAACAAAAAAATAATGCTGAAAGATTATATTAGGAAAATAAATTATTTCTGGCATAACTCTTATTTGATATTTCCGTGTCAATGAATCAACATTTAAAAAAAAGAAATTAAACTGTTGAACTTAGCTATAAAAAACCCTGCCATAACTCCTACAGAATCCATACAGTATCTCATGGTGTGTATGCTAACTTGTAGACAGAGTGTCTGCGTCTGGCACGTAGCCACGCCCACATTCCTGAGCGTTAACGATTTCTCTGGGCAAATACATAAGAGATTCAATTCCAAAATTAAGTACGAAAAAGAAAGAACCTTTTTAGCGAAAATGAAAAAAAAAGATCTCCGAGAAGTGGAAAAATAAATTAATTCTAGTACAACTTCTATTTGATATTAACGGAGTTCCGCGTCGATGAATCAGAATAAAATAAAAAAAAGAAAAGAAACTGCTAAACTCAGCTGAAAAAACCCTGTCATAACTCCTATTTGATATTAAATCATCACAGAATCAAAACAGTATCCCGTGTGTAGTGTATGCTAATTTGTAGACAGACCGTCTGAATCTCTTTGGCACGTAGCCAAATTCTTGAACGTGACCGATTTTGGAGCGTAATTATATTATAGATTCTTTTCCAATGTTTTCATTCACTTTCGTTTTGATTCGTATTATTTTGTTTTAATTCGAAACTTGTTTATTTCTTTAATGTGCTTAATAAAAAGTAAACATCTCCTCCTCAGTTTTTCATTCCATCCTTATTTTGGTGAAATTAAAGCCGACTGTTGCATGCGCAAAAGTGCGGAGTGTTTCCAAATCTGAAAATGGACTGTATTACATTTATTTATTTAGGTTTTGCCATTCCATCCAGTGAAAATAACACGTGCATTTATTTATGCTCATGCTGCCGTGGCTATAGTTAAAAATGTTCGTAACAAATAGGAAAAATCAGAGAAAAATAGCATGACAAACAAATTGCCATCATCGAATGGACAATATTTTCTATTTTAAGAACGAGTGAAAATCGTTTTCCTCAGATAATACATTTAGAAGTTATATAGGAAAACATCAAACAAATGAATTCAAAAAGCTACAGTGGACAACACTTCAATGGAAAAGGCAATTTTCAGACGACTTTTATTAATGACAATGAGGAATATTAGTTTCATTGTGCAAAGGCGCAATCCTTTCATAAGTGTTTTTTAGAAAGGTTAAAAATGAAGTGTTTGTAAGGTGTATACTAAAAGAACACCACCGAATTTTTTTAGGAATTAGCAAAAATGGAATAATTAAATGAAAGTAGTAAAAATAGAGACAATAAAATAATGAAACGGAAATTATCTTTCCTTCGCTACAAGCAACAAAATATACAAAATGCAGTTGAAAGTCACAAAAGATGTTACTATTTCGAAGCAGTGTGTGAAAGGTACGAACTAACGCATCCTTTCAGACGGCTTTTATTGATTAAGTTTTAATAAAACGTCTCGATTCAGCTCCGACTGCAATACATGTTTACTTAAGTTGAACACAATGTCTCGGGAATTAGCTGAATTCATTTTGATGATTTGTTTTCAAATCACGTGACAGAGTCACGGTTGTCATGGTAATGGATCCGAAAACATGTTTTGTCGTTATCGCTGGAACACTGGGGCGTAACAGAACTATTTAATGGTAATATGGTCAGAGAACAGAGAGATTCTAAACTGTGAAAATAACGATACGGATTTAAAATAGAATTCTAATTTTGGCATTCTTTTCTATTGACAGACTAGAAAGAATACGAAAGAGGATGTTTTTAAATGAGTTGCTATGATAATAAAATCATTCAGGCGTAAACAGATAGATAGAAAAGCATAAATGTATCAAACACCGAAACTAATAAACTGTGAACCAATTTATTTTTAACGTAGGACTACGTTCCTCTCATTGGGGTCTCAGGAAGGAAATTGATTCACACGCCAAAACGACACAAAACTTGTTATGGGAGATCCTATATATCTCGGTAACTACATATGTTAAAAACATAACTAATGTCTTATTTTGGAGATAAAAGGTAACAACAGAAGTTACAAAAAAAAACTTACTTAAACTTAAAAAATTTGAAAATCGGAGAAGAGTCACGCCTACGCCTTTAACATCAACGGCTGTTTGAAAAAGACAGCCTCCCATCATTTTTTAAACATTACTTTTACAGTTTTAATTTTTGGCAAAATGTAAGGTTAAAAAGTTTGCTGCAGAAATAGAAAAAAAAACCCCAAACTGATCACATTACGTTTACATGAAACTGTTATAAATACCTTCTTTTTTAAATGATAAAAATCACAGGTTCGCTTTCAAATAATTTATAAAAATGCGTTTTTAACAAAACGTTGCATATATTAAAAGCATAATAAAGCTGACACTTTAAAAAATAATTTAGGTTTTTTCCCTAAACACATTGAAAATAATTCAATTATTATTATTTGGAAAGGGTGGTAATTAAAAAATCATAAATAGTATATAGGATAATGTTAAAGAAAATATGACGGCTTTTTCCAAAACTGTATTGTTGATTATATAACCATGCATCTGGGAAGGGAAAAAAATCAATAAAGAGAACTTTTCAAATCTTTCGCGAACATTATATTTCCCATAAACTGCAACTGTCGACTACCATTATCTGAATATCATATTGAATAAAGAGAATTTAGTTTTATAATTTGATTATTCTAAGTGGTTTCCCTCAAAGATCTTTTTAAATTCAATTTTTTATCTTATCATATTCTAATGTTTTGAAATATTCGTCTTTATATTTCATTGTCAGTTTTATAAACAAATCTAGAGGCTTTTGTGCCTTTAATATGAAGCGAGAAAGGTAATTTTCAAGTTTAACGTATATTTCGCATGATATGAAAATTTATTTCGATTGCACTAAAAAATGACAACGGTTTTTTTTTCGAAGCATTTTATGGAATATCATGTACGCAAATGTTTAGAAAACTTTTTTTACTTTAAGCTCTGAGATATGCGACAAATATTCAATTCGTTTTTATTTTTAAGTAAGAAACAAGAATGAAAATAGCGAGAGTTAAAATTGACTGAAGAACTGAGAAAAGTAGCATTCTTGAGATACTAAAACTATTTTAATAGGCATAAAAAATTAATTGGAAAGTTCACATTTATAATCTGTTGGAGTATAACATAATAATTTATGAAACTTCTAAACATTTTAAAAAAGAACGAATTGTCATAAAATATTAATATTTAACTAAACAATTAATATAATAACATTAAATATAAATATTTGATGATATTGAGAAAAATTTTGTATACAAATTATGTTGAAAAATGCTCTTAAAATATTACAAACTAAAGAGTTGCTGAAATTTACAAAAATCGAAATGTGATATAAAACTTTGAGATTCGAATAAATTGTGTATTTGTTTTGATGGGCAGAAAAATATACCAGAATTGAGAAAAAAATTATACATATTCAATTCATAAATCCCGTATTGGGCACAAAAAGGAATTTAAGGTTAATGACTTTTTCTATAGAAATATGGATATTGTGAGAATATATGTGTTTCGTTCATTTTTAAACATTCTTATTTAACTTGACTTGTTTCATGTTTGTAAAGATTGAATTTTCTAACCGATTTTCGTATCCTCGATGACAGCACACTATTTTAATATTTTTAAAACTTAATTATCAATTATTCGATTAATTTAATTACATTTTTTTCATATGCATGGCGCCATCTGGTAATGAATATGAGAAAAATTAATTTCAAGATTACATAATATTTATAATAATGAATTATAAATTATAGCCTGAAAACTAGAAAATTATTTTAAAAAAAGATCTACATTTTAGTAGACTAATAAAAGAGTGTTTTAAAAACTGTTTTTATTCAACTTATTTTGGATATATTTTGGCTGAAGCCTTTCGTTGGTGTAACAAGAAAAGCTATCATATAAAAAAAACGTAAAGTCATGTTAATTTTAAATCGCAGAGATACAGTATAAAATCTTATACATTTTACATGGTAGCTCTGTGATTAAAGAATGGTGTATTTTCTTGCTTTCCAAAGACCAATTTTTCTTGTGATGCTTTCACTGGGTGTAGAGTTACTGAAACTGATAAAAGTACTTTGGAAAAATTACTGATCCGTTCAGGATTATTTTTTAAAATATTCTATCAAGTTTTTAGTATTGATCAATAGATCAAACAGAATTTCGAGATTTTTTCAGACTTTTCATAAATAATAAATCAATCCCAATCTCAATATATTTTTAAACTCTATAAAATCTTTTTCGTTTACGACTGCTAGGCACTTCTTACATTTCTTTTTAGTTCTAGCAAATTTTTAAAAAGAAATATAGACGAAGTTTCACTATAAATCTTGCATGAAAGTCTAGGATCGAATTTAAGATCGACTAAAACATTTAAAATCTTAAAAGCAAACGTACGGATTATATTAAACTCTTAAAAGCAAACATTTTCTTTTAAAAATTTTTCATGATTCACCTTTCTGTAAGATTTTTTCAACAGAATATCGCTGTTTCACTCACTTTTAAATTTCAGAAGAAATACATAGGAATTAAATCTAATTTTATTTATTTAATGTTAAACTTTAGTAACTTTTTCTTTTTGATTTATAATTAATTACCCTTAGTTAGAAATGAAAGATAATTAACATTAACTCTTTAATCCCGAGGCGACTTTTTCTTCTAACTCCTTTAAAACCGAGTCTTTTTGGGAGGAACCGACATTAATTGGACTCTCCCAACCTGGGTGGTCATTTTCTCCACCGCCACCCCCTTCTATGACCTTCCCTTAAAGTGGACGGAAATGGGACGTGGTTGGCCAGGGTAATTGGACCCCTATCACGCTTATCTCCTAAGCGATCTCAGAACCACACCTCCCCTCAAAAGAAACCAAACGCCTCAGACGTCGCTGTTAAGGGGGAATTTTTAGGCCTCCCGGGACCGCCTCGCTCGGTATGAGAGGGTTAATATCAGACAGCGTAGTAAATACTATACAAATTATCTCTGGGTATATTATTTTCGCAGTCTCTTTCCCATCGTCTGTTTTTTATATTCTTGTATATCTAAGTATTGTAATCGCAAAAAATTCACCCTCGAGATTTTGATGAATGTTTATGTTTTTACATTTCCCTTGATGAAAATACAACCATTTTTTGAATTATATATGTCTGTCTGTGAACACGATAACTCAAAAGCGGAACAAACTAAGCGAATGAAATTTGGCATGCGGTCTCATTTTAAAATTGCAGATGTCTACCAAACTTTGGAAGAAATGCGTCAATGGGAAGGTTGCTCGTCTTTCCGTCTGTGTGCATGCGATCACGATAAATAAAAAAACACGAAATGTAGATCGATTAAATTTGGTTTATGGCTTCATCAACAGAAACTGTTGATCTGTATCAAATTTTGGATCAAATACATCAACGATTTGTCTGTCCGACTACTCAAGTTCACGCGAACGTTGGGTGCCAGTTGTGGAGGTCGTTTATGGGTTTAGTAAACAGTCCAAATTAGTGTAGAATTAGTGTTTTAGGTTTACGTTACACACAGACAGTTTACGGAAAATAATTTCAGAAATGGAACAAACATAAAGAAGAGAATTGCTCATGGGCCGCATCGTATCCCATCGCTTGGTCTCGACTGAAGCTCAAAGCTGCAGAGGGCGCTGCCTCTACTGTCAGTCACAGTCAGTTATGGTTAACGTCACAGGAGCGAATACAAACGTGAAAACTGAAAAAAAGAAGCGCAGCAAGCTAGAGAGATTTATTTCGGTATGATATCTTTACACCGAATTTAGATCAGTGTCAAATCTTGTACCGAATCAGTCAAAGGAAATATGCTCTTTTCTAGAGTGCATGCTCGTTTTTCTTCACCATATGGTGACACTTAATACAAAATGCGCCATATTGAGGAAATTGAGGAGATAATTATCCATTTGGCTATTTTAATTACTTTTCCAAGACAATTAGATAGAAAACTATCCAGGTCGTAGATGCAAAATATTTCAGGATCCATTCGAGCATGTATATTTAAGAATAATCTAAATCTCATTCATGATCGTTTATTATTATTAACTCAAGCCCAAAAAATCAAATTTCATACTCTGATCTTGTCTCTGTTGTATTCTGTGTTAAATCCAAATAATTCTGCATACTTAAAAAGTTACCTGAGAACTCTTAATTACATAGAAAATGGAGTACAAAGAGAAAAGCAATAAGCTCTCCAGAAGTAAATTCCGTAATTTCTAAACGTAATGTTAAACAAACCAAAAGACTTAGCGACAGATCACATTACAGATAAAATTCGATTCACTTCAATTGACTCAAGTAAAAATGATCCTGAAGCGGAAGTAATCCCCAAACATTAATCCGATCAGTTGTATTTCACCGTTCCCGGAAGCGAAAAGGTTTCTCCCAACGTCATCATTTCTCAAGCGTCACGCCATTTTCAATATCCATCCAGACAAGCGAGTGGCTTCAAGCATTCACAGTAATTGATTAAATTATGATCTAAAATTTCGATGTTTATCAATATCAAATGCGTATTCGCTGGGAAAGTCATGGAGACGCTCAAGGGATAAAAGATGAAACTGGACTGTAATTCGATAGTTTCTATTAGTGCGGTAAAATGATTTTATTTTACTGCCTGATGAGTTTTGAAAACTGAAAAATTATTATTTCATAGAAGAGGAAATGCGATTCTAAACCTTTTGTTCAGCAAGTCGATATCCAGCCATTTTATCATGTTCGAACTTCCAGTATCTTTTTAAAAATGATGTTTAAACTAAAAAGCAATGACATATGTCGTGCCGTTTCGAAGCTTTAGAATTAAGCTCCATTTTTCCCTTAAGCCATTCAAAGAATACATACTAATGAAATATTTTAATCAAACATTTTTAATCATAACCTAATTAAAATCAACCATGATTTCCCGACGATTAAAAATAAGGAGAATGTAACAAATGTATGAATTTTTTTTTCTAAACATAAAAAATGCTAATATTTTATCTGCTAAAAGCTCATTACATTGTTTTAATCCAAACCCAAATACGGTGATATTTTATAAAAATCATGAATAATAAAAAAGTTATTAATAAGAAAATGTCTTCTAATTTAAAACATATAATAAAAATTTAAGTCGATCGAAAATTAAACAGAATTACTAAAATATGTTCAAGTTTCTCTAATCTTTTAGATACATAACTAAAATGAATTAAGATGCAAAAGTAATTAATTTTTTTTGCTAAAAGCATGCACATAAAAGCATTCGATGCATTTTTCATCGTTTTGAGAGCATGTGCTCTATCACCCGGTAGGAGATGATGCTGATACACAGAACTTAAGTGGTTCTTCGCTTTTTTCCTTCCTTAAAAGAAGTTTCAACTCTAGATTTAGCGATAAGCTGATATCCTTCTCATCTGTGAATGAACCTCCACTTGAAAGAAGCTTTGTACCTTACGGGGAGAAAATCGCATTCAGGAAACTCTTTCTTAACCAAGCTTGATTTACATCCCAATGCGGAAAATGAAGAAGGGCTTCTTCTTCTTCGTAGCTGTTCTAACGAAATTGGTTTCCTTTCTTTTTTAAAAAATAATTTAAGGATAACTGAAATGAAATGACTTAGAAACAGATTGAAACTTTGCGCCATTTCTTTTCAGGATTGTGCATGGAAACAAAATTTCGTAAACAGAAAGTGGATCATATATAAGATTCATACTACATCGAGAATGAAATTAGGATAGTGTTTGGTTACTAAAGAAGATTCAAAAATCAAAATATTAATGGTCTTTATCATTAATAGACATCCATACTTTTTTAAATCGAATTATATCTGTAAAACATGCGACAAACTGATAATTGTTCCATAGAGAATTTATTGGTTATATAAAAAAAACAAAAAGCTGATTAAACAAGTCAAACAAAAGAACACACTTCTCTCCTGTAATTTTACTATTTATATTCCATAAATAATAGTTTCTCAACTTGTCCAACGTCTGCATATCACAAATTTAGCGTTACGATCACTGCATATGTTGCGACAGTTAAAACTCGAAAATCATGAATTAAGATATTTATTTAAAAAAAAAATCGCACAAACTGCAAGGAGTACTAAATATACAAGAAGTCCCAAAATTTCGTTTACAGACTTTAAGGGTACGACAGGCATAAGAAACAAGTCATTTTTGCAATAGGACATATTGCTAGGAACACAAAGAGGGTTCTTTGTCAGTGAATTAAATAAAAGAAAGGATACACCAGATAAAATGTACAAAACAGATTTGATAGAATACAAATTTACAGTAGCACAGCAATCCAGTTGCTTGAATAATAACATGCGAAGCGTGTATCACTTCAGACGGCAAGTCCATTGTGCGCTTACTTTAACTACTCCAAAGGTTTGTTGTTGATACTGCGTCCTACTTGCCATTACCGTATCTACCATGCTGCGTACGACGTGTTATGAGGATAATTGCGTTACATAAATTAAAGGTAGCTATGTGAGCAAAATAAGATAAAAATCAGCGGGAGTGGCCTCCCCTGAACTTTCTCTCATACGACTAACTCTGGATGTGGGAATAATACACCGCGCGCCAGAATCGTGCGGTATTTCCTAAGGTGGGGAAAACGCCCCAGCGTTCGCGCCTTTTTTTTTTTGCGTCATAGAATGGGGAAAAAACCGAATACGCAATTTAAACTTCTTTTTTTAACCGATTTAAACGAAAATTGGAGAAAAATCTACAATTAGGGTTTCAAGACTACATACGAAATTTCATTTATCTAAGTCATTTTTTTAGAAGTTATCGTCTTGAGAAGTATGCGATTATACAGACCGACAGACAGACAACCCTTTGATGGATTTGGCCCAAAATTTGATACGGACCTACATTCCTTATGATAAAACTGTGTGCCAAATTTTATTCATCTAGTTATTCAAGTTTTTGAGTTATAGTGTTCACATGAATGCGGGCAGACAGACAGTGGACGGATTTTGTCCAAAATTTGATAGAAACCTACAAATTATGTGTCAGTATCACATACCAAATTTCATCCCCGTAGTTCTAATAGTTTTCGAGTTATCTTGTTCACAGACATAGACGGACATAATTCCAAAATTGTGGTTTTCGGACTCAGGGAGATCTGAAACGTGGAAATTTGTCAAAATCTCGAGTTCGAATTTTTTGACGATTACAATACTTTCTCTTTGTATATTTCGTATACGAGAACGTATGAATAATAAATACATTTGATTTCAGTCTCGTAATTTTAGACGTAAATTGTCACTCGTGAACAATAGACAAATTTTAAAAGTAAATTCTAAATCCAGAATTAACAAAATAGTTTATCTGAATCGAAATACTTCTTTCAGAAATGAATATACGGTTTGTTTTCGTGAGAAAGAATTTCCAAACTTCCAAGCTAGCTTCTTTTTTAAAAAAGAAATAATCAATACAAGTGATTTAAGTCTCGTAATTTTAGACATAAATTGTTACTCGTGAACAGAAAAATTTTAAAAGTAAATTGTAAATCCAGAATTAACAAAATAGTTTATCTGGATCTAAATACTTCTTTCAGAAATGTATGTATGGTTTGTTTTCGTGAGAAAGAATTTCCAAACTTTCAAGCTAGTTTTTTTTTTTAAAAATTATCAGTAGTATAAGAAAATGTAGCAATTATTCATCTAACCAAATAATAAATCAACAATGTACATCATCATTAATTGGAAAAATGTATATTACATTTATCATTAATTAGAAATGTACATAAATTATTTTGAAATTGTTTTCAGTCCTCTTATTTAAATCATATTTTCATATCATCTAATACTAATTTAGTTGACGTTGATAAAACACATTTTTTAAAATTTTATTGTCACTGAGTCTTAAGTCAAGTTACATTATTAAGCAAGTTAGCACACTATAGAAGTGGCACAACGGGAAAACCATACGACTGTGTAGAGATCACGTGGTCTTCTGACTACTCTTTAATTTGATATGCTATTCTGTAGAATATTTTGCCATTTTGTTTTCTTTGCTTCATCAACTTGCGTGCTAAATGAAGCACTACTGTTAAAATATTCAACTCAGTGTTGATTACTTAACTAAAAATTACCTAAGTGCGTTTCGTGTTATTATCTAGTTATACTCATTCCAGTGAAAAGGCATTTCTGACGAAACTAGCTTTTAAAAATCGTTCTACAGAAAACAGAAAACTGTATACGATAGGACAAATCCAGGAAGAATATTAACCAACAATATTCTCATTTAAAACCAATCTTTTCGAAACGAACGAAGAAAAATATGTATGCATGCTATTTTCATTAAAAAAAAAGACTGCTATTTTGATTTGTACTGGAATCTCTTTGGAGCATTTTCCTCTTCAGTATATCACTTTTCGCTTTTTTCCTTTGATTTATTCATTATTTTGCACAATTTCCTTCGAGCTGCCTGGTAATAAGCTACATGAATCTTTTTGATTCTAGTATCTACCAACAATTTTTAAAAGAAATCCGTTCCGAATAATATAGCATTTTATATGATAATTACAATTCACAGGAAAGAAGTTAAATCTCAAACTATTCTTTCAACCTGATCTATTTTTATTCCCAAAACCGTAATGTGATGATAAATCCGAAAAAATAAACTTAACTTTGTCTTTCTGAAAAACAGAAATTCTTTAACAACAAATAGATGTTTATCTATAAAGACTGAAATAAAACTTATTCCCATTAAAATTTAATTAGTACTTTCTATTTTAATTACCCACAAGTCTGTTGTAAAAATTAGACTTTACAGCAACTGCTGCAAATACAAATCCAAATTATTTAATTTTTAACATTTAATATTATTAATTTATATAAATGTTAGAATTATTCTTTATTTCCAGTACTTTCCTTATCTGTGGATGGCTTCGATAAACTACATAAATTTGAGCCCAACCTAATTAAATATAATTTCAAAAGTTATTTTTTCTTGAATCAGAATATTAAAAATTGTTTTTTAAAAATTCTTTTATGTTGATTTAAAAACGCAATAACTGTGTCTGAAGTTATTCTATGGATATGTAAAAACCACTGAATGAATCAAGGAAAAGATTCCTCACAAAAGAACAATACATTTTTTAGCTGTTGCAGTTGTGCTCGAAAAGAGGCTATTGAAATGGAACATACCCGTGTGTCATAAGTATGCTTTAAAAAAGTGAAAAGCAGTTACCATCGATTACAGTTGCGTATTTATTTGACCTTGCATTCTTGCTTTTCAGTTCTTTGCAATTCGCGCCATTATTTGGGAAGGACAGGAAGGAAATAGGGGGATGAATGACCGCTAATACGTGACTTGTTTTGATTCGTTTAACTTTTTCTTGTGTTAAGAACAAAAACTCGCGCTTTTATAACTGAAATGGCAATTTACCTAACAATGGTAATTCAAAAACTTCCTAAAAGTGGAAGGACAGCAAAAAACTAACCTCGGGAAGGTTACGTCATCGCAATTATAATGCCCTCAAACAAAATTATTCAAAGGTTCATTCATTATCTTGATGCATTTAAGCAAATGCTTTGAATGCGTAGAAAAAATTCACAAGGTAAGACTTGCAAGGGGAGTGCACAGCTAGAAAGATTCAGTTCGGGATGAGAATTTATATATTAATAGTATACCTTTAGGGTGTTCATTAATTGAACCGGTTTCCTTGATTGGACCGATGACACATTTTTTTAATCTGCTTTTTTCCTAATTTAAAACGTTAATTACACTGTTTTGATGATAAATAAACTACAAAAAATCTACCATTTGTTTTTCTTTAAAATAATTTCTCCATCACTGTATATCTAAAAATATCCAAACAGGTCCAAATTTGGCGACTCTCCTCTATAATATAGCGCCTCAGGCATCAAGTCTGCGTACTAACATGGGTATAGTGGAGGCGGAAAGCACCAGAACGCCGTTCCAGCACTGCTTTTTATATAAGAAATAAATAACAGAAAATTGTAAAAATATCCTTTAAAACAGCACGATTTTTGTCACCCAGGTTAGAGCGTTCCGGCACTGCTTTAGAGCGTTCCGGTACTGCTTATTTTGCGACTATACCACTGATACTAACGGTTGTTAAGAAAACAGCTATAGATTATTTTATTTACAGGGATGTTACAAAATCATTGTATCATTTTATTCGCAGTCTGTTGTATACTATATAAATGTTTCCACAGAGCAAGCGAGAAAATATTTCGTGGGTAGGACGATTTTGCGAACACAAAAAATATATGAACAAAACTGTATACTTCTATCAAAAATATTTCGCCTAAACGGAAATTTATACAAGTGTTATTCATTAAAGATAAGGTTTTATTTCGTCTGAATCTGTATTCTGCACACAGAATTGATTCAAAATTTGAAATAACAAACTTCTGCTCATAATAAATCATATTATACAAATAAATATATTTGTGTTATTTTTTTAGACAGAGAAGTGGAAAGGTAATCACAAGATTTGTTGATTACCTCACGTACTGATATGCAGAAAATTGAAGTTTTTTTTTTTTTGAAACAGCATTCAAATTGTTGTTACACGCATTATTTCCTTTTGTATTCAAACACCGTGAAATAATAACAAGAGGAGATAGCTGGATAAGAATGTTAATAACTTGAATACTCGTGCTTTGCATTGACTCTAACTGATGCAATTATATAGTTACTTAATATGATGCAAGAGAGAGCAAAATTAAGCTTCTTAAAAGGGAAAGAATAAACAGTTGCCAATAGCTAATTTAGAATTTTCCTTTAGGCGTTCTCAGTAATGTTCGACAGCATATAACTGAAATCAGTACCATTTTAATCAAGTATCCAAATGCTTTTTTGAATGCAAAATGATATGAATTTATTTATTTATTTTTTACTTGAAATCTATTTTTAAAGAATACTAATTAATTTCATCTAATTTGTGGTAGCATGTAGCAGCAGAATATATCTTTTTTCCTAATTAATTAAGTTCCGGAGGATGCTTTATTAATATGAAATTTCATCCTACATTGTTGGCGTACAGAGAGATAATTTCCTTAATTAACGGAATTGTGAATGATATGTTTTAATAGAAATTACTTCCCAGAGTAATTATGCCAAGTTTCATATAGTAGAAGCATTTTTGTGAGAGACTTAAATTGAATTTAACACTTCATGCAAAATTTGAACTCTTCTGAAATCTTTAAATACTGAACAGATGCAGAATTATTCATATGTGAATATAAGAATTTGTCTTAGTTCGAGAAGACTAATGCTTTGGAAAACTGATAAATGTTGATGTCGGATTTCTTCCTCCATATTTAAATACATTTTGCAGATTTCAGCTTTTTTTTTCAAAAAAAACTTTACATCTTTTCTTCTAAATAGAGCAGAACATCTGCGCGGATGGCATTCCAGCAACAAAATGGCATATATGACCATCAAGATAAATTACTCATGTGTCGAAATTTTGAATTTGTTTCACAGCTCTTTTAAATATTATTTAAGGTAACATCAAAGATAGCCTTGATTATTTCTCATAAAATTTTAAAAGAGAATTAAATTGTTAATTTTTACAGCATAAACAGTATAGATGACTTCTGACGGATTATTGATATCATTCAATCATTTTTTCCCGTAAAGTATAGAGAATCATGCGATTATTAAATAGAGAAGATGCCGCTTTAAGTTCTCAGTCTGATTTTAAACGTACCACATTCTTTAACGTATTACTAAAATTGCTAATATGATTTTTAACGAACTTAAATTGCATCAATAATATTTAACAAAAATTATATTTTTAACCCTTTAACTGCGGGTGTGGTTTGTAAACCGCATACATAAGAAAGGGATAAATTCTTATGTCTTTATTATACTACCATTATTCTTGCATATACATAATATTTTTAAAGAAAACCAAAATCATTGAAAAACAACTAACTCATTGGTATAACCAAATGTAACTGATTGTTGAGTCTGTTAGACAAATGTGCTATGCCTCACTATATCTGTTAAATATTTTTAAACTGTTGAGAAATCAATATGTGACTTAGCATCATATATTCGTAACTAATGAAACGCAAATGATGGGAATATTTTGAAATCGGAAGAATACATTTTGATTTAAATAACAAAGATACTCATAATGAATTCGAATATCAGTTGCTTTCTAAGAACTTGGAGATAAATACAGTTGCAGTGCCAATAGTTGGATGCTAATATCTGAAGGGCTCTGAACAGGAGTAAAGAGTGGAGTGAAAGGGACTAGACTGTCAAGAAAACGAAACAGAAATATCGTAAAATATACTCATATTTTAATACATACAGCAAATATTAGAATCACTTTCTGGATTCAAAAATCTGGATTAATCGCTCACGCATGCAAAGCTAAACCCAAACTTATCCGCATTATCCATGCCTTAATGGATTTCTAACAAAAAAATTATTAAATAAATGAAATCGAATTACTACAGTTTAATCTAGCTGAAAAAAAATTGACAAGGTTGACTTATTTCAAGGCAAAGAGGATTATTATATAAAATAAGAAAACCTCAATAATAGCTAGATAGTGTGCTATCAAAAATAAGCCATCTAAGAATTATCTATAATACTTCAAACTAAACGTGCCACTGGAATTAAGTGCTTTTACGTATTTCTTCAGCACATGTACTGAATCAAAACATGTCCCTGACCGAAAGATTACATTAACTTAGTTTTCAGAGAATGATACCAATCACTTACCCACGCCACTACCAACGCCAAGGATTTTATGGGCACCATAAAATTGGGTATTTCTATTAAGCAAGCTTTCAGAAGAAAGGGATCGATCAGATAGATATACCTTCTGGAAAGCAAGAAAAATCGTACTTTTTTTGTCAGAACTGAATTTCCCGAGACAACTCGTGACGTGCATTTCTAGAAAAGTATTTGCACATTTTACTTTCCGTACGGTGCATCTCAAGTTGGATGAAAAATGATCTGAAGGGTAGGAAAAAAAAATGGTTGTAAACGACTAGAGTGAAGGGAATAAAAGAACGGGATAAAAAATAAGCTCAAAAAGCACTCAGCCCCCTAAAAAATGTCATTTCCAAGAAATATCAAGGTTCAACGGTAAAATGAAATTTCTTCAGAAAAGAAAAAATCTCATAAAAGGCAAGCCATGCGCAATCACGTCAAATACAGGGAATATTTCGGGCCTGTTGCTCCGTGTCTGAGAAGTGCTGCTCGTGTTTTATTTGTTCATGCATTATGCATGTGGTATTTGACACATTCATTTTCTGGGCATTTCATTTGCAAAAGACATATCAAAATGGACTTTTCGCATAATGGAAGTTTTCTTTCCAAATATTGTCCGGGAAAATTTTCCTCGGAAATATATTATTCACGGTATCTTATTCGGTAAATCCCTTCTACGGCTGTAAATAATAATAATAAATATTGAGAAGCGCATGTAAAAATGGAATTTTGAGAATGCGTGGAATACATTTAGGTGAGTAAAAAAGAAGACGTGGAATTCAGACTTCTGCAAATATGATAACTATATAAACAAAACATCAGGTGTCAGAAAAGATCAGTTACGAAACTGAACTAATAAAAGAACTTAAATTAGTTATAAGAACAGTATTCAGTGTCAGAAACTTAAACTTTAAAAGAAAAAGACTATTTTTAATATTTCACACTTTCTTAACCCCTTAATTTAATAGAATTTTTAAAAATATATTTAATAAAATTGCGATTCATGTATAACACAGATTATTTAGTTTCGCAAAAGTCTCAGTACAGCTATATATCTAATAAAATATATTGTTTCTTTCTTAAACAGGTTTATGACAATTGAGTCGCTCAGAGGACAAAGCGGATAAGTCCACTTTTTGATCTCTTCTGGTTTTTGTAAATTTTGATGGAATTAATAGCATTACTTTTAGTTATTAAAAGATTCACTCGTTGATTCATTAGAAGACTTTACATATTTTCACTAATAAAATTAATAAACCAAAAATTAAAAAAAATATTCGATTAAAAAACATGAATTTTCTCAATTTTTTCTCTGGACTGAACCGCATTGGCTTCTGAACGACTCAATTCTTGATAAAATATCATTTAATACAACGTCTACATTATAATGATCTTACAAGAATGTTTTTATGTGAACGACTCAATTCTTGATAAAAAAAATCATTTAATACAAAGTCCACATTGTAATGATCTTACAAGAATGTTTTTATGTGAACGACTCAATTCTTCATAAAATATCATTTAATAGAAAGTCTATATTGTAATGATCTTACAAGAATGTTTTTATGAGGATAAGATATTATTCTATGTAATTAAATAAGAAGAACACAAAGAAAAATTTCATTAATGGAGCGAACAATGAAATATAACAGAAAATTGACAAAATAATAAAAGGTTTTCAAAATATTGTTGATCAATCTTTAGGAGAGAGCATCAGTCCTAGACTTTCCAAGTGAAAATTCCCAAATAGAAATGTTTCTATAAGAAATTATATAAAAAGTTGGTCCTAATAGTTTTATTTCCTTAAAAGTACATTCCAAAAGTTAATAAATTTTATGTATGGGAAAGGTTTTCATTTTTCTAAAAGAACATAAAACCTATCTTGAAGTAACTATCTATTCCTGCTGAAATATCTGGGAGCGAAAGCAGATTTTTTTCCTTAGAATAAAATGTAAAATTTCATGGGTAATCGAATAGTTTCTTATTGACAAGAGATTTTAATTGTGAAATTAGCTTATCTATATAAATTACTAGGTTTTACACTATGTATTAAATCTTCCTTTCATATTTTAAGGAAAAATTAATTTTTCTGATTAATGGAAGCTTCCACCAAAACTAAAAAAACTATTTATGTAAGCGAATGAAAATAATGACCGCAACAATGTTATAGATTTCAGAAATATGGAAGAATGTTTTCGAAAGCTTTCATTATAGTTTCTCATAATTACGAGTAAGATAATTTTATTTTCTAATCGGTTTGTAAATATTATTTACTTCGATCTATTTCAAATACACAGGCATAGTCGTCTTATACATTATTAATGCCCTGCAACTGAAATGAATGCGTAATTTTTAATTCAAATGATAAATCAATGTTTGCTTGAGTCCTTTGTAAAGCTTGACGTAAAATGTCAGGTATTGAAAAATATATATAATTTAATATTCATTTTGTTTAATTCTGGTTAATCGAAAAAACGGTTGACGAAATTCATCATATTCATAATATTTTAAATTAATGTCAAAAATTAGAATAAATTCAGATGAAAAAATAATTTGTTTCACAGAAATAAGAAATACCACGTGTATTACATATAAAAATTAATACTAGAGTACATGCAGAAAAACAGTAGCATTACTCCTGCCGTTTCTGTAAGTTTGCTTCTCAGCATTTCTATTCCGTGACTAACATTTTACGTCACTTTCATTCGAGACATATTGTTGTCTATGGCTATGGACGGTGAATTGTCAGCATTATAACACTCTGTATGGGAAAAACAAATGAAAGAAAAATGAAAAGGATAATTTTTCAAAGGATCAAAGGAAAAACGAAAAGGACATCGAATAATTTTTTCCTTTGATGGTTTTTGGTTTATTTTATTTATTTAGAAAATGCACACTACAGAATAAACTCCAATTACACAGTGCATCATACAGAAACAAAACACTAAAATAGCCGTAAAACACAGATTAATAAAAACAACAAACACAGAAATCACTAAAAACACAACACTAATTTAAAAAGCACATAAAATAAAAATACTTCGAGAACACAAAAGCCGCAAACATTCAGTCTTAAACATCAAAGAAAACATAAAAGTCAAACGTCATAAGACATATTGAACACATCAAGATCATCAGAGTACCTGTTAAAAATCTTGTAAAATATATAAATAGAAAAATTACGCATGTAATTAAACCTGGTAAATGCATTTACAAATAAACAACTCTTCCTCAGACTTTATTCACACTAAAGTGGCCAATTTTGTCACCCAGTCTATTGTTCGTTTTAAAAATAGCATCTCTAATGGCTCCACATAATAGCCTCCCAAAACGAAAGGCTGTGTGAAACAAATTCCTCTAAAGAATTTCATTATATTTAAATTCGTGTAAATACATGCAGAAATATCTAGCGTTTACGATAATGATTTCAAATTTTAAAAAATACTGAAGTGTTTAGAAATTTCTTCTTCGTAATTTTTATTTAGTACAATTTTAGCACTTATCAACTTAAAAATAATTCTTGGAGAACATAAATTCTCCTCATATGCGCTTCACTTGGATGAGACAATATAGTTGTGGGGGTCATTAGTCTCAAAATTTAAAATCAAATCGGTCGAAATATCCATCAAAAAAATAAATAAATAAAAAAACGAAGAAGAGGAAATAACAGTACAAAAGACACTCGCGCCTCTTCAAGGGACAGTAGAAATTCTTCCAGAAGAAACTGATCAGACGGAGGCAGACAATGATGAAGGTTTAAAGAAAAATGAAATTTCAGTTCATTTATTTTTGCCCTAGATTAATTTTTATACTACCGATACATTTCTTTGTACAATTAATTACTAATGAAAACCTCATCTATGTATGTCCGGTTGTCAAGATTACTTATTTTAAAATTCAGACACACACAAAAAAGGCATACTACTTACTGAACATCACTTTTTTCTTATTTTTTTTTTATTGGAATCTTAGCGAGGCTTGTACGAACACAAGCTCTGCAACAAATCTTTTCACAATGATTTTTAACTCAAATGGAAAAAGATCTGTTGATTTAGAGAGGATGTTTCCATTCGGAAATTTGATAGGCAATTCCGTCGACTATTTATTAAATCCTGTTATGCACATTTTCATCGCAAACATTCTGGTAATAAGCCGACTCTTTGAAAAGAATTATCTAGAAGTAGTATATCTGACTATTTAAATCAGTTAACTCTTTTATAAAGTTTTATTTGTACAAAGTAAGTTGGTAGATAAAAAATAAAATAAAATTCATTTGAAAGTAACTCATTTCCATATCTTAGATACTGAGTCACTTTTTGAAGTAATGAGCAAGCCCACTCTTTGGAAAGAATGATCAAGAAATAGCATATCTGAATATTTATATAACTTAATACTTTTATAAACTTTTTTCTGTATAAAGTAAGTTGGTAGATAAAAATAAAATTAAATTCATTTGGAAAGTAACTCATTTCCATATCTTAGATACTAAGCCACTTTTTTAAGTTTCTATTCGTGCGTACAAGATTAAAACCGCCAGTTCACCCGTTAAGTAATTTCTCTTCACTGTTTCACTATTAAGTAAAAAAAGAAGAAAAGAAAAACGTGCATGCTCACATGCAAGTTTCTTCTCAACAATATGATGGGGAAAACAATTTTTCCTCCCACACAGACTGCAGACCGGCATGCCGCCAGAAATCCTTCCCTGCACGAGATTTTAACATTACGGAAACTATTTCAGGAAACGTTTTACGGAAGCCGCGGAACGCCCCGAGACGGGCCGAGAAATCAAGAACGGAAATAAAACGCGCAAGCGTATCGAAATTAATTTCCTTTCGCATGCATTATGTAATTATTGATGGAAGGTCAAAGTTCGGAGTGGGCGAAGCATCTCATGCAAAATATTAAGGGCTCATCAAGCTCATCATTGCAGACTACTAGCAGATGCTTAGACTTTGCAGGAAGAGTTAAAATCCCATTCACTATTAAACACTTCATGAGACTGCAAATCTTTAATTAATTAATGGATTCTGTTAGTTAATTTTTTTAAAAGTCAATATGTAATCGAAAATTATTTCTGCGTCAGCAATCACCCCACTTCTAATTTACAACTTATACAGACACGAAAGTGTCATTCTCTTTTTCGAAAACAGATGATCATAGCTTTGAGACTCGATTTCACTGTAGATTCATTGCATATATAATTTGGTCGAGTGGCTTTATATCCACATATTGGTGTGGTGGGGAAGTCTGAAAAATCAGGCACGTGCTTTGGTATTGCCCTCGTCATCAGACAACAGTTCAAAATTATAAAATCTTTCTCCCAATAACCCACGTATAACTTTAAAACTACACAACTTAATCGAACAAGTCAATCAGTTTATACAGAAGATTCAAACTTTTATGAACCTTTAATTGTCGAATTAGTTGAGAGACTTAAAATGAATCCCACAGAAATGATGGTCATTTTTCTTCCTCTTTAAAAATTAAAAAAGCAAACAACTTTTTTTTCTGTGAAAGAAGGGGGGGGGATATTTCGTCATATAAACAAGTATACAAGCAAGCGGAAATTAAAATAAAAATCGTCAGAAGGTGACATTAGAAATTCTGAAAACAAATAAAAATAAAAACAATTGTTAATTTTCCAAGAAAGCCCACTGGTAAGGGTCATGAAAAAGTTCAATTCCTTAGTTAGCATTTTCAACTTTGATAAGAAATTGTGTTGCAAATTAATTTAGCAGTGGGATTAAAGCCCGAGAGAATGTTTCCCCTTCGACTTTCTCAGTACATGAGCGTTCTTTTGGCATGTTCTTACGGCAAGCTTTGTATTTAGTTCCGTAGTAGAGTGAAGGGAATCGAGTATGCATTTTAGATCTCTACCCATTGTCCGATTGGGTCGGAAACTGCATATTGTAACAAAAATTGTCTTCTGGGTGTACGTGAATGCAGAGTAACAAGCAGGATATTAAAAAAATAAATGGATTTATTCCATATTCCACGAAGATTTCAGCAACACACTAACGTAGCACAGGTAACAAAAAGGAACAGCACTTGTATAAATAAACAGTAGAATAAAAATAAACCAATAAATCTAAGTCGCAGCACTTTAAATAGCGCTCAAAATGTTTATCAGCTCATCAGCTTCACTGCTGATCCAAGTTCAACTCACTACTCTTACTAGGAGACGGTTGATGGGTCGCCCAGCTCCCGCAAAGGGGCTTATCCCCGATCCGGCAGGGTCTTGCTTTGGCTGAGCTTTGCAATGAAATGTCCTGAAGTTATATGGATCAGTGAAGGAATGAGAAAGGAATCTTGAGCATAACTAATATTGTAGATTTACCAGAGTACCAGCACCCACAGTGCTTCTATTCCGACTGAGTGCACAGGGTTAAAGATTGAGAGGAACAAAAATGGAATTTGCAGGTCATGCGAATGAGATGAGACAAAAGAAAATGCAATTGATGCGATTGAGATTGGTCACGGAAAAAGACCAGCAGAAAGTGGGAAGTGATGAGTAAATTGAGAACAAAATAAAAAAAAGGCGTGTGGCACTTCTCAAAAAAGTTAGGGAGGCTTGAGTGGTAAAAACCATTTTGAAGTTGCATAAGGATAATATTTTCCGTTATTGTGGGTGAATTCAATTTGAGAGGAAATGAGCTGGTTGTTGTGCACTGGAATCTTTTGGAAGAACTTTCTTGAGAGGTTTTTAATTGATCTTGAACGTCGAGGCAATGAGCAGAATATAAAGATAGACAGCAGTCCAATCAGCAGAAGATTTCCAGCACTTTTCAGCAGAGGAGAGGTGAGGGGAGATCAGTCGGGCCAATCACAGAAGAGAAAGGAGGGGCTAGACTAAAGACTCTGAGGGATCGCTGCTTTAATGTTAAGGGAGTAAAAATAAAATTCAGAAAAAAAAGAAGAGGGATTTTGAAAATTAGTTAATGAGAATATTTCTCGGTCTCTTAAGTTTAATGTCAGGGGAGTAGATACCAATTGCTTGAATAGCTGGGTTGTCATGAGAATCAATATTTTTGAAAAAGCTAGTAGATAGTTTTTTGACAAATTCTTTAAAGGAAGGGTATTTTAATGCATTTCTAATATCTGTGTTAAACATATACCAAGTAGCATTACAAATTTGTCTAATGGTTTTGTTTTGAAGAATTTCAAGAATTCTAAAGTTAGATTTAGCAGTGAATCCCCATTCCGGCGCGGCGTAAGTTAAAATGGGACGCAAATAGGTAGTGTAAATAAATTTTCCCTGTTCATTTTAGAATTTCGAACAATAAGAGGGAGGGATTTTCTGGAAAGTGACCAAAATTTATGTTTTCTTTTATACCTTTTCAACAGGAAGTGACGTCATTACGTAGGAAGTGACGTAATCTCTAGAAGGTTCATGAAGTTACTGGCTCTCAGTAGAGACAGGACCACAGTTCAGGATTTTTCTAGAAGATTCCTTTTATCGCCGAGATTAGCATGTCAGGGAAACACCTTTGCAGCTTCGTAACAATATAGATATACAAATTTGGTATCAAGACCATATATCAAATTTAATTTATCTTGCTCTTTTTCATTTATCGTGTTCATACACACAGGGAGATAAAACTAACAGAAGTCTCCTCTTTGGCAGATTTAATCCAAAATTAGACACGGATCTGCAATTTTGGTGTAAATATCATATTCTAGCATTCACCTACCTAGATTCTTGCGTTTTTGAATTAAAACGTCACAACTCATTGACGAATTCGCTCCTAAATTAGATAAACATTTATAACCCTAGTAATACAAGCATATATTATATTTCACCTAACTAGTTCGTCGCGCTTTTGAGATATCGTGTACACGAGCACACAGATGGACAGACAGATATACTTCATGTAGACGAATTTCGTTAAAAATTCAACAGACATCTATAGTTTGGGTGTTAAGACAGCATGCTTGTTTGCATTTTTTCTTTGAGTTATCATATTCACAGACAGACAGACAAAACGCCGCCCCATGCCCCTGTGCTTGTTGCCATTACAGCTACAGAACCGGTTGAATGGACCTGGGACTAGACAGACATACAGACGGACATAATTCCAAAAACTCTAGAAATCTCAAAAAAACCAAAAACGTAGAGATTCATAAAATTTTGACATTGAAATTTTTGACAATTATCGCCTTCTCTTTATTACTTTGCATACGAGAAAGTAAAATTGCATACTATGCAACGTCGTGGATTTAATATCTAGACACACTGTTTATAAACGAAACGAAGTGAAGAGTACAATAAGATACAAAGTAAAGTAATGAATAGTTAACGGTGTTTTCTGGCATAAGCAAATAATTCCAGAACCATCCAGCTGCTTATATCTGGAGGTTGATTAAAGATGATAAGATATTTTTTCAATATACGCAACATCTTATAGCAAATTAATTCATCAATAACTAACTACACGGAGACAGAAGAGGAATGTGATGCTATTTCAAAATTTATCACAAAAACATCACTAAATTAGTAGTAGAAGAAGAGGAATACGCTTCGTAAAATTTCAAAAATATTCTGAATTTTGTTGATATCTCTAGATGCAAATGATCACTTAGTGATCTTAAATTTATTAGCGTTCCCAGGAGCAAAGGATAAATTTAATCATTACTGGAAAATGGTTAGCAAGAAAATATTTGGAAGAATTTAATTATTTTTTTTTTAAATAATGAGATTTGTCATATACTATATACAGATTTGTACAACTGGCTCATTTATATTTCGTTTGCTACAACAACTTGATTTGGTTTCGGGAAAATCAAACTTTAGTAAACAGATTTACTATAAAGTAATTAAGGTTGAATAAAAGTGAAAGTAGATGTAAATAAATATACTAAAAACTAAATAACGCAATTAAAATAGTCAAGACGATTATCAATTCTCTTGACAAAAGGAATATGTGATATGAAATTTACTCAGCATACAATAAAGCTGGCACTTGTGAATTATTTAGACTTATCCCTACCAAAAATGAAAAAAAGAAGAAATCCATAAATGAAAATAGAAGAAAGAAAATAAAGAAGAAACATCAAACAGATTTTTTTTAGAAACTTAACTGTTGAAATTTAATGCAGAATAACAATAGAATTCTTACCTTAGAATTGAAAGTAAAATATAGAGATATGTCTTAAAATAAAGAAATACAGAAAAGTAATGCAGTAGCTTCATTTTATTTTGTTCTGCTCCATTGATGTAGACGTAAGCGTATCAATCATGTTTCATGATGAGACATGAAACAGTAAACCTTGGTCTACAGGAGGAATAAATAAATCACTCGGAAATAAAATGCTCCCATGAAGTATTATGTTATAGTCACAGAAAAGATTTACGTTCCTCTCGAGCATTATTGAGAAGTCTTCTAGAGTTTATTTTTAAAAGAATTTTTTTCTCTAAAACAAATTTATTCATATTTTTTAAAGTTTACTTAATTGCAGGGCTGAAACTAAATATCAAGTACGGGTATTTCAAAAACATGAAGAGAAAATATAATGCACTTTCTATTATT
The DNA here is from genome assembly GCA_013235015.1 of Araneus ventricosus. Taxonomy (NCBI): domain Eukaryota; kingdom Metazoa; phylum Arthropoda; class Arachnida; order Araneae; family Araneidae; genus Araneus; species Araneus ventricosus. Next base: position 2,407 of record BGPR01004576.1, on the reverse strand, counting down.
TCTTATATAAGTGACCATTTCGAAGAAAAATGAAGAAGAGGATTGAAGAATAACGAAAGTTGTTTCTGTCATATTTAAAAATCTAGACGTGAAATTTTTCACTAAAGATGAATATGAATAACGTAAATAATTTGGAGATAAACCCATTAAAGATAAATATCATGCATTTTTTCTAATCAAAGCACTCTAAATATAAAAGAATCTGTATCTCCATCACAATCTGTATGTAGTTAGAATAACGGCTTAATAACGCTCACCTTTAAAGTTGGGAACACAGTTATACATTTCCAAAGATAATCATTCCAGTCAGTTTTTAATAACCTAATGCATCGCGTTCAAATTAGGCAAATGATTCTTAACCTGTAGGGCGTGTCCCCTATAGGAGACACTAAATAACTAAAGAGGAAGAGAAAGAGAAAAAAATTACAAAAAAATATTGAAACCAAAATAAGAAAAAGATACAGTGGGTTGATAAAAAAAATAAAATGCCACTTTAAAAATAGGTAAATATGTAAATAGGTAAAAATTAAACAAAAATCAGTGGACAGTGGGCACGATTAAAACTGATGATTTGCAATCGTCCAAGTATTTGTTTTCACAATTTTAATGAATATCCATGTTTTAAACCTTCTCAGAGTCCAAAAAATCATTTTTGGAGTAATGCGTGAGCGTGTGTGTGTCCCTGTTTGTAAACACAAGAACTCAAACACGTATCAAATTAGAGAATGGTCAAATATCGTATAAGGTTCTTGCAAAAGTTGCAGATATCTATCAACTTTTGAAAAAGATTTTAATTAGAGACCACAATTAATCAAACGGAAGACAATCTTTGCTTCAGCACACACTTCATTCAGTTCACATAAGATATTTAAAAAATGACGGGAGGCTGTCTTTTCAAACAGCCGCTGATGTTAAAGGCGTAGGACTACTTTACTCGCATGACTCTTTTGTTTCTCGAAGTTTCTCGTAAATTTTTAAGTTTAAGTAAGTTTATTTGTAACTTCTGTTGTTACCCTTTATCTCTAAAATAAGACATTAGTTATGTTTTTAACACATGTAGTTACCGAGATATAGAGGATCTTCCATACCAAGTTTTGTGGCGTTTTGGCGTGTGAATCTAATTCCTTCCTGCGACCCCAATGGGAGGAATGTAGTCCTACGTTAAAAGCTTAATTCAGTAGCTTCAACACTGACTTTTATATAAGCATCCCGTTTTGAATCAACACGAGGGCTATTTCGAGACAGATCTCGTGATTTTGAATCACGGTCAGATGACGAGGCGCCACCTCAGCTGCCACCCCCTTCTCCAACTTCCTCACCACATCGCATAAGATATATGCAATTAGTACTGAAGATATGCAATAAAGGTATGATTTTTCTCACTTTATGATAAATGTTGAATTTTAAAATTTAATTATTGATTTCTATACTATGTAATATTATATGTGTTCTATCTTAAAACTTTTAAATGAATTTGCATTAGTAGCATTAAATTTGTAATAACCAAAATTGTTTATTAAAATTTCGATTATTCGTCTTTTGATTTATACGTCGTTTTACATTAGTTACTTGAAAGATGGTATTTCACTACATGTCTAACCGCATTTTATGCGTGCCATACTTTCGTGGAAATCAGGATAAAGCAGAGGAGAGAACACCCTGAAGTTTTCATTTTTTAAATATCACACTTGTGAAGAAATGATGATGAAACGCAAGAGAAGAATGATGAACAATAAAATAAAATGAAAAAAAAGGCCTCAACAGCTTTCGAGGACAACTAGTCAAAAAATCAATCGACCGTTTCTTTTTTCCCCGATGACTTAACTCTTTAACACGTACGAGGAAAAGCTTGAAAATGCAGCGGATGCGATGAATCATCTTATAAGAAGGTATGCTTCCGACGTCCATGTTACATCAAGGAATAACTACGCGTAACGGTACAAAACAGCTGTGAAATAATCCATATTTGCTTTAAAACTTCTGGTACGGAAAAGGACTAAACATTCTAGCTGATAACTTATTTGTAAAGGTAAAAACTGCAGAATCAAAAAAGATAAAAAGAAACCGATGCCAGAAGGAAGGCTAAAAATAAAGATAACTGAGTGAGATATAATGCGTAAATAGAAATGAGTAGATATTTATCAGTAACAAATATAAAAAGCGATATTTTTATTTTGGATTTTTATTTTATTTAAACTGCTTTAAGACCGTTAAATTATTTCGAATTTCAAATGTCAAGAAAATATTTATGAGTTTTTCTTCAAACGATAGAATTTTTAATGTGTTTTTCTTTAGACACTTCTCGTAAACAGTTTCTTTGAAAGTTAGAAACAATTCGTCGAATATTTTTATAGTATTGATTTTTTTCTGAATTCCGAAACAATTTTTTTCTGCTTTAATTGAAAGT
>BGPR01004575.1:60420-109395 GCA_013235015.1 Araneus ventricosus | reverse complement strand
CTCCAGTTACATTCTTTCAAAATTTAAGCTGTTTTAAATCATGAGCGAAAATATTAGAATAGAACGAAAATAACAAAACCAGATTGAGAGCGAAATAAAATATTTCAGGATACAGAAAGAAAGAATTATTTATCACTCACTGTTTTATTGCTTCACACATTCTGATTCTTTTTTTCTGGAAGAAACGAATGTATATTACTATTTATTTTTCATTTAATGTTGCTTTTGATAAGTGATTGCTCAAATTATATGAGGATCATTCCTCAGGGTTCGGGAAAATTTTAAGAACAAAGTCAAAGTGAAATTCTTCCAAAGAACGTTGATGAAGATTTTATTTCTTTTCGTATGTAAGGCAAGGAGACCCTCTAGAGGAATAGCTCAGGTTTTAAAAAATTATTTGACATGAAGTAGCAGTAGTTTAAGCTAAAATTATTACAAATATATGCCTAAAAGAAATCTTTTTATATTATTGTTCTCTTCTGTCTCCCAGATGTATAGTAAGCCCAAGGTCAATGTTGCTTGTGTAATTGTAGGATTAAGTAGTAAATAATTCTCTATAAATTTATTTAATGTGAGACTTTATTTAACTTATAGATAGTCAGTTCAGTATTATTGGCAATTATATTTAAATTGCGTACTGAGATGCAAATCTTAAAAAGACAAAAGAATAATATAAAATCGTCTTACAATTGACGCTTCAATGAAATTTAATTAAAAGCAAAAATTATAATATATGTACGTAAATCGTCTGATCCAGAAAAAAACAAAAGAGGAAAAAAATAATAAATTAAAATGTAGAATACATATGCGAAACGCAAATATAAAAGAGAAATTTAAAAAAATCTAACATCAGGAATCTAGTATAAAAATATCTCCTTGCCTTTGAGTAATATGTCGATTACTTTTTTGATCTGTGCAAATTTCGAGATTCTTGTTTAATTTAGAAAATGTTCTCAAGAATGTGCTGAAAAAATGTGCACGACGTTTTTTCTTTTAACCATGAAAAGAGCACATAATTTTCTTTGATAGTTTACTTCAGGGTTATTCTATACAATTTTAGAATCTAGATTAAAGGAATTCAAAACATATTTAGATTATTCTTCTTTTATTGGAAAATACGAATTTTAAATTATTTAGAACAATCATTGTTTAGAACAATTTAAATTGATAAGGTATTCGAGTTTAGCTCATTATCGAAACACAGCTGTAAATGGTACAGAGTAAAATTAAATGCAAAAAAATATTAATGTTTAATATACAAATTGATTCAAGGTTTGAAACTATGAGAACCTTGGACATTTTTCTTCTTAATTGAGTACATTTCTTGGATATTCATCCTCAAGATCACAACCACTTGAGACTCTCACACAACAAAGAGACTTTAAAAAACGACATTAAAAAAAAGGAACGTCAAAAAGGACATATAAAAAAACAGCATCATTTGGTAGACAGGAAGGATTTTGCATAATTCCAAAGGATTTTGCTGCACCTAGAGCACTGTAGCACGTGGCCCATGGAAACCCTGAGGTTTAAATTTGGAAATTGAATTATGTGTAAAAACTTAAATTAACCGTGACAGTCTCAAATTAGGGCTGCAAGGACGAATAAATTTGAATAGACATAACAGAAATCTCTTAATAGTACATCTACAGTAACATGATTTTATTGCCGGCTTGAGACGAAAATGAAAGCAAAACCTTAAAAGTGAATAATACATACATATTGTATTTAATTTTATAAAACGGTCATTATAAACTTCAAACTTAGTAATGCAACAAAAAATGCATTCTAATACTCTAAACCAACATTACTGTGACAATGACGGATAAATATATATATATATATATGTAATATAAAATATATAATATAAATAGTATGACGGTTAAACGAGCGACGGTTAATGAAGTTTTACGGTACTTTCTGTTTGGATGCTTCTAAACTAGAGAGTAAAAAACGAAATTCAGCTGTTTCTGGTGAATCTTCACTAAACTTTTAGAAGGCAAAATGAGAAAATAATAATCTGAATGTCAATAGCTCGACGATTCTTATTAAAATTTTAAAAAATTCTCAACCACGAAGAAATTTCTTTCATGAAAATATCGCGGACTTGTCAGTATTTTTTTATCTTTGATTTTCCTTTTATTTCTCGTCCATTTGCAGTACTTCATTTTGCAATTGTATTCCCCATGAATGGAGAGAAAATGTCGACTGAAGGGAAGCTATGCAAATGCATTTTGCATTAGACGTGTTTAGATGTTTTATGGGCGCAAGAGCCATTGTTGATTTGACCATGCTGCGTCAAAACACAAGTGGGAAGCGATATCAGTGTATAAAAGGAATTAAACAATGCTGGAGGGACATGATAAAAGCACACAGTAAAATGAAACCAGAAATTGTAATTGAAAATTGATCATTGATTGCATTAGACATCTGTGAAAAAAGATCTTTGAAATTGAATTTTGAAAGATTAAAGAATATATTTTGTATTTATGTTTATTAGATTTTGGAAATGTTGAATTTGCAGCGTAGTTTACTTTTAAAAACTCTCCTCAAATCTCTCATCAAATTATATCTACAATTTTAGATATTTTCTTGTTGTGAATTTTCCTTAAGGTTTATTTATTTATTTAAGAATGTATTTTCATTTTATTTTAGACTTGATTCTGATTATTATTTAAAGCAAATTCAATTAAAAATTAAGCATAAAACCTAACTCAACGTTTTCTGTAGGAAAATAACTCTGTTGAGATGTTAAAGTTTCTAAGATGTTAAAAAATTGGAGTTAATATGGATATTATGGTTCGCAATCAGTTGCTGAGAATCGTGGGACATATTATCGTCGAAAACTTTAGAGTGAATATATGTTTACGAGGGCAATTGGGGGGAGACTCATTCCTTTTCACAGGAAGTTGATAACGAGAAGAAACTTTCATCACTATGTCTGTGCCTATTTACATGCATTTCGCAAACATAGCTCAGCCAGGGGAAAGGTATAAAGGTTTCTTTAAAATATCCCAACTTTTTCCACGTTTTTTGCTTATAACTTGCAGAGTTTGAAACCAATGAAACTTGCAGATTTCTAGATAATCTGTTAGAGAAGTATTGTATTAAAACTTGAATACCCTGAATATTAGAGAAAATATGAGTATTTGTATAAATAATATTTTACGTTCATGTGCGAAACGCAGCTTTTTTTTTCTTTTCATAATTCAAAGCCATATATATAGAAAACTTATATAAAATTTCCAGTTCAATACCAATAGTATCTGAAAGATATCGGCATTTCAAGAGTTGAATAACTTTGTTCCCTTTAGAGAAACAAAGTCGATGAGGGTTGTTGCACAACTTGATATTTTTCAACGTAATCTACGAACAGTAATATTAAATTTTAAGAAGGTTGAATATCCTGAATACTCATGAATACTTCAAATTAAATACATTATTAAAATTTCATTTCCTCAATGATGACTATTCGAAGATTTATAAATGCTTAAATGAGACATAAATTCCCTGCTAAAAATATATAAGTGTTAAATTTATAGCAAATCATAAATTCTCCATACTTTTATCAAACCTTATATCATTCATCTCAAAAATCCATTAAAAAATCGATACAGTTCTCTTTCTTCAAACTCTATTTATCTGATGCCTCAAATCCATTTAACTTGAAAATCTTCACTAGAGACTGAGCTGCAATTTTTTTTGTTATCACGTTTTCGAGTTTTTTTTTTCTTCATCAAGTTGAGAACTGTTAGCAACGCGTAAAAAAAACCGAGAGCAATATGAAGCTTTAAAATGATTTATTTTATACTGAGGCTGTACTAGGGAATCGTTTTGTTCTTGATACTATCAGAGTACTTCAGAGAAAGGAATGCTAAAAAAGAGAATAGTTGTCTCCAGGAATCGTTTTATGGGTTTTATTGATCGTTCGGAATCATTAAGATCCATGTTTGTCACGACAGGTCTTCGGATCCTTCTTCGGGTCAGATGAGCCTTAATATCTCACCAGTATTCTGTAAGGGGTGAAAGATGAATAAATATTTGGCAGGTTATAACAATGTGGACAATGGATTAACTTCAATAACCTGTATTTATAGCTAAACTTGATTTTATCATTCTTAAGAAAAGAAGTTAAATTAACATTTCCTGTGGATATAATAAATCTTTAAAAGAATATCTAAAATATCGATTTCTTAAAAACGGTATACAGCAACAAAATAATATAATAAAATGCGGATAGAGTAGAATTAAAATATAAGTTTGAAAAATGTTTTCTTATGAAAAAATTGTGCCCCTTAACCTTGTTCACAGTCATTACCATAGAACTAGAGAAAGGATGGGGTTGTATGCAACGGATGATTTATAATCACAAAAGGGAGTGATACTATTATTAGTTCATATAAGGCAAATGTAGTTCCCTATTTGCCACTGAGAAAAACTTCCATGCCCTGATATACGGTAAACTCGTTGTTACAACGATAATCGATGCAACGATAAATCCCCCCTACAACAATAACATTTTTTGTGTCCCGGTGAATTTGCATAGCTCTCCCTCAATATAACAGTATTCTGTACAGCAATGTAAACTCCTGTAGAACTATATATTTTTTAAATTTAAATGCCACCATCTTCCTCTGTAACAATATCATTTCGGGAAATATGTTGATGATACAGATGCAACTCAATCTTTATTGACATCCCAGGAAGAGCTCTTCAATCAGTTCAGTCGCCATGGGCAACTTGAAGCCTTTCGAACCACAAATGATGATCATTTTCATACATTACACCTATGCAAACCTTGTTAGCTGACTTAACAGTTAAACCAGAGAAGTGATCTCCCCTAAACTTTCTCGTATACTCCTAACACATATAGAGAAAAATAAGTTAAAAAAGGCAGTAAAACGAACAGGAACTCCTAACGCAGTGGAGAAAAAATAAGCGAAACGTCATACCACGTTTTCTAAAGGTCGTCCAACGCGGAAGTGGAATTAGAAGCCGGTGTGATAAATCATAATAGAGCTGAGTGTAAGATAAAGAAAACGAAATTTTCAATTTGAAAATTTTTTAACCGATTGACACAAAAATTGACAAAATCTACCATTAAGCTAAGAAGGCCGCATACCAAATTTCATTTATCAAAATAATTATTTAAATAAGTTATTCCGTCAAAAGTATGAGATTATTCATCTACAGACAGACAACTCTTGACGAATTTGTCCAAAATTTGATACAAACTACATTCATGATGATAAAAATATGTAGCAAATTGTATTCACCTAGCTATTGAAGTTTGTGAGTTATCGCGGCTTACATGAACACGGGCATACAGACAGACAGATTTCTGTGACAGATTTTGTCCAAAATTTGATAGAAACCTACAAATTATGTGTAAAGACCACATGTACCAAATTTCATCCCTGTAGCTTTAATAGTGTTTGAAGGCTTGTTCACATACACGCTGGCAGACACAATTCTAAAATTGTGTTTTTTCCAACTCAAGAGGTCTAAAACGTGGGGAGATCTTCGTCAAAACTGAGTTCGAATTTTGACGATTTCAATATTTCTTTCTCTCTTTTTGTACATTTCGTATAAGAGAAAATAAAAATGAATAAGCAAGCGTAAAATATTGTATTTTTTCGATAAATACTTCCTCAGGTATGTGAACTATTTCATTGTATAAAGCACACATACCTGATTTTGTTAAATTTGTATGCTTTAACAATTATTAACACTGGTGATGTAAATGATGCTGATGATGATGTAAAAAAATGTATATAAAAATAAAAGGAAAATTGTAAATAGATTTGTAATTCAAATCTTTGATAAAAAATTTGTTGAAACTGCACATGCTAATATTTTGTGTTAGAAACCTTGATTTCATTCACAAGTACCAGTGAACACAAAAACATTTTTTGTGAACATTGTGAAAAAATGCCTGGAAAATAAACCAAAAGCCAACTCAGACAAAAACATTCCCAAAAGAAATCTTGCACCAGGCCAATGCATTGCTATTGATATTGTTGGTAAACTTCCTAGATCCACCGACAACAAAATTTTATTTTAACTATAATTGATCGCTATAGTAGATATTTAGAAGCTTATCCTTTACAAAACATCACTTCAAGAACTACTACACTGTTTAAACAAATATTTTGTATAATTTGGTCTTCCAAAATTTTTAATTACAGATACTCCTAATTAATTTTGTCTCAAATGAGATGGTGGAATTTTTAGACAGTTTAAATATTCAGCATAGAAAATCTTCAATTTGTTTCATCCTATGGCGAATGCCTGGTTTACTTGAGAGAGCTCACAGAACAATGAAAGAAAGTTTAGCATCGTAATGTGTGAGAGTACTTTCTAAAATGAGAAACTTTCGTTTTCTAAATTGTATTATAACACCAATTCATCTTATAACAAAAATTTGCTCCATCAGAAATATTCTTTGGCAGAAAGCAAAATTTACCTCTTGATAGCTTTCTTTGAACCTGTAACTGCTGAAAATGAATCAAAATATCTGAAAAATATCAGAAATTATATGTGTTCCATAAGAAATGAGTTTGCAAAAATGAGGAACAATATTTAAAAAACAATGCTCCGCACATCAAGAGTCGTAAAGTGCCAAATTTTCTACCAGAGAATATAAAGGACCTTTTGAGATTATAAAGATTTTAAGAAATAATAACTATGTCATTAATTGTTAGTCTTAAGGACAGTAAAACAATGAAAATCAATGTAAGTAAAATATTTAAACAAGAGCAACCTAGGCCAAACATTAGAATTAAAGAATTGTTGTGAAAAAGGGAAAAATTCTTGAAAATAACATTTATAACCAATTGTTTTACAATTTAAATATGGTATAGAATTTTTATTTACTCTATTCCCAGCTGATAAAATGCCAATCGGCAAAGTGTGCACACATAAAAAAAATAGGATGTAATACATAACTTCACGAAGATTTCTTGTTATTTTTCATTCTGTTTATTAAGATTGATATTCTGGTATCTGGATGGTACGGTATTCATTTGATATTTATTTTACCTCTTTTGTCAGGCTGGTCCAAAACGTAGTAAATAGGTAGTACAGGTCTGATAGGAGTGTAAGTGCGAGAATTTTACATATAAAAAAAAAAAATCATACCGCATGAATTTTGCAGCCTTTTGAAGCTATATACGTCACGCTAACTGATTGTGTTTTTCTGAATTTAAGTTCTGTATCAGTGCGCATACACGTTTTCCTTAATGTTTTGAATGCTCGAAATATTTTAAGAATGAATAAATTCCAGAAAAAAACATTTAGTATTGTGGATGAAATTATAGGCATAATTTTTACATGGTATAATGATGTGCTCTGAAATTTTGTTGTGGTTTCTCGAAGAGAGTGGAGAAAGAGAGAGCAAAATGTAAATATAATGCATATAATAATGTAATTTTTTAAAAACTTAATGTATATAATGCCTCTATATGTTAATAGAGTAAAGTTTAAAAAATGTTTTCAGGAAAATCTCTTCCAGTCATAGCAGTAAAAATTTTTTTTTCCCGTTGGGATGTTGATTGCAAAAATCCATCTACATCATTTTCGAATTTTATCATTTTAATTATTTAATCTCTTCTGCCACCAAAGTTCTTCATCTCTTTGTGGCATTTCTGACAACTTCTTTGAAATTAAACGGTAATTTTAGCAGTTTCATTAAATATCTAAATTTTTCTTAATTATTTACTTTGTAATCACCCTTAAATATTAATCGCCTTAAGTTTTGATGTCTTTTCCATTACTGTTTCCAACTTTATTAATTTATAAATCAAATTTTTTCTCAACGGGACTATTTACTGCCATCTTGGTTCAAGTAGGAAATTTTTTTTCTAAGGTCTCAATTCTCCTCGAAGCGTTTTCCGTTATGTAATTTGAATTTCCTTGTGCTTGACTGAACGAGTGGTCGGTTTTTTTGCAGCTGCTGGCCCCAGGGCTGTTAGGCTCCTGGAAGGCTTTTGGGCCTTCAGGGAAGCTTAATATCCCTGCAATTTTATTTTTTCTTTTCCTTTGGAAATTGATAAGAAGGAGTTCGATTCTCCACCAAGCTTTGGTGATATTATGTTTTTTTCTGTGAGTTTGAAATCTTCAAGCTTTGAATGGTGTCAACCAAAGTTTTCGTGTTCATGTGCAATGGAGGTTATTGTGACAGCTTTTTTTTGCGTGACTTTGCGCTATCCAAATCAGTAGATCGAGCTAACTGAATACTCAACTCATCAAGCCCTGCAACAAGTGATTGCAGTACACTAGGAAATGATCAGGGTTGCAATTATTGAACAGCCTGCCCTTCCAAAAATTTCCTTACGCTAACTGTGGTTAGATGGAAGTTCTCAAGGAAGTTTATTTGTGCACCACACGTGACTGAATCACTGAATACATAATTTTGTGAAATGCTATTTCTTCGAATTTTTTTTTCATACATCGTGTATTTTAATAAGTTCCTAGCCAAGCAAACAAAGACTGTGGTGTGTATCGTCAACGTACCACATATTTTTTTTCTGCAGAATCAAAAAAATGTTTCTCTGAATTTGCTGTTTTTTTACTTAGTATCCTCATTACTTATATTTTTTAAGACTGCAGTGCTTTGCAATATGTGTAGCTACATATTTTTTATTTTGGTTATTGCATTTTTAGTTATGTGCATCATTTTTGTATATGTATATCTCATGGCAGAGATTAAAATGATTTAATTTAAACTATTCTATAATAAAAGATTTAAATTCCCAATATTTTGATTCTGTTTCAATTCTCTATAATTTGATCTCACAATTTGCAATGTACTAACTGTGTTTTCAGCAATTTAATTTAACGGCCAATTTTTCAGGTCTGCAAGGTAGGTGATTTATATGAGTGTAGCTGAATTGCATATTATTATTGTGTTTTATTTCAGTACCCAGTATTGATTTAATAGTAATTTATATATATTAATCTTAAATTTAAACTTTTAAAAGTACCTATCTTCCATTATATAACGTTTTATAATTATCTTACCCCATGCAATAAAGCCATAAAATTATAAAATTAAAATTATGAAGCAAAAAAAACAAGAGATTGAAACTACAAAATTAATAAGTTTTATGTTGAAAACAGAATTAAATGACTTCATCGACACAATTTTCATCACTACAGCTTCACTTCTAAAACAGCCGCTTTTATTGCTTAAGAAGAAGCATTTCCTCATCCACAATTTTTTCTAACAAAATGTATGAACTTCCATCTTAGCAGGTGCCCGCAAGAGAAACAAAGTAGCATGTTGTGATTATCGTAAAAAAATTCTTCCATATTATTATATTTAAAGGCAAACAAATAATAATATTATTATTATAATAATATAAATTATAATATTAATTTAAACAATATTTATTAAAAAAATATAAATATTAATTTAAAGAATAATTTAAAAAAAATATTAATTCAAAAAATAATATAAATAATAATATTAATTTAAAGAACACAGTTAGGTTATAGATACAAATCTGGTGTATTTTCACTCAACAATTTTAAATTCATCAAAATAATAACAGCGCATTCTGTTTTGCATTTTTTTTAATGGAGATGGAATCAGCTTAGATTTTCTTAACGATTATCTCGCATTTTAAAATTTGGTAGTGTATCCTATACCAGATATATTTATATATCGCAGATAATGAAAAAACAAAGTGTAGCAGCGTCATTTGATTTTACAGCAACATTGAATCATTATAGTCGTTCATAATGGACATGCCATATATTAATTCGGCGTAACTTATCTCACAAAATTAAAGGAACATTTTAAAATCTTAAAAATACTACTAAAACTGAACTTTAAATTTATATGCATTTTACCTAAAATATTTTAGCATAATTATTGCGTTTTAAAACAATGGGATATTTGATATGATTTCAATTCTGCAAATTTGACCATCATCAATACTTTCTTCCTTGAATATAGAAGAAATTAAAAAAGAATATTTATACATGAAATTGAGAGAACGGTTACATAAATGAATTGATTTCGAGACTTCATTCGTTATGTACTAGGCTTTGGAGATACTTCGTGGGACGATCACTGCCATTTCCACAGGATCAACATTCAACGGGCAAGTTGGGCAGCTGGCCGACCGTGCCCCATGCGAAGTGGCCCAACTTACCCCATGTCGCCATTTTGTTTCCGATGGTGTATGAATTTACTTTGAAAGTATTTAATTAAACAAACATGCCCCAGTAACTATGAACAGTTATCTTCAGAATATTATTTGTAAAATGGAAATTGTAATACAAAAAACGTAGAAAGAAGATTATTGCAGAAGGAAAGTTATCACTACCATGGCAAAATTTGAAATTTCCAGCTAGTTCAGTAGACGCTGCTATTCCAATGACCTTACGGAAAGAAGGGAGGGGATGGCACATATTTCGGGCTGGAGTGAGCAGCGCTATCTATCGAAAAAATATTTAAAATAACTGACTGACCCACCAAAAAAGTCTCTTGCGCAACTAACTCCCGGTCTACCCACTGATATTAGGCTACATAGTTATAGATAGTAAGTGGTATTAAAAGGAAAGATCCAGATGTTTTTTAACAATTTGTTCAGGATTGGATTAATATATGATTAATTATATTTCGAAACTACAGAAGATGTAAACACATTCTTTTCCCTGAGGGTTGTTAAAAGTGAACCTAGTTATGCTGCAAATTTCTCTGGATTTTAGATAATCTTCTAAATGTTTTGCTTGAGTACTTTTCAGACTGAGAATTTTTTTTATCAGTAGAATTATATTGAAGCCTGTCAAGTGATTTGCACGATTTTCCAAACTGAAGAAACCAGTTTGTACTTAATTAAATCATTACATTAAAGAATTTAATTTAGGTATGAAAAGATATTTTTATCACTGATTTTGATTTCATAGTTTTCCTCGGCTACAACATGCTGCATCGTGCTATGTATAGTGATAAATATTAAATTCATTTAATTTACACACACCTCAACATTTTCTAACCTCTGTTGATAGCATTCGGATACTGAGGTAGGAGTGCTATTAGCCATCACCGGTCAATGACTCCAACCTCTCCTGTCGGAGTTATGCTTCATCATCGTAGTAAGTAAGTCATCCGACGACTTCATCCTCGTACTTGCGTTGCAAACAGATAAATTTTATTAGAATAAGAAAACGCAATGAACCTTAAAAGTCAAATTTTACACTACTTAAAGAAGGAATGGAAATACATATAAAATCTGTAAATTAGATATTTATATAAAAAAACTTAAAATCACCCATCATGATATGACGGTGCAAATGTTCTTCTGATTGAGAGATTTCTCGTCCAATTTGGACGTTTAAATAGAGAAAAGAGTAGTGGAAATGGCATTGATTGAAAACAATAAAATAAAATGCTTTATGACAGGAAATATTTTATTTACATATTTTTTGTCTAAAAAAACCCTTGTAACAAAATATCTGTGCAGTATTTTTCGTTGTTTAACAATTCTTATTTATAATTTAAAAGCTGCGAAATTCTCATTTGTCAAACGTAAAGTCGAAAGTTAAAATTTCAAAGGAATTTTAAAACTTCTAACTAATCAAAACAGCACTTCTCAGCTGGTCAATCGTCGCCAAAATATTATCAAATTATATCAATGATTGGTAATAAATAATAAGATGCATCGCGGTATTCAAACTATGTTTCACGCGCATGATATACCTCACTCTATCTAATTACTACTTTCTATTAAAAAACGGAACACTCTTTGAATATAGATGAATATGGGTTTAAAAATTGCTCGGGGAACTATTATTAGATCATACAGATAATAAATTCTTATACCAACGATAGAAAAATTTTATTTCAATCATTTAATGGGTTAAATTGAAATGAACGTCAATTGTTTTAAATTGGTACCAATGAAATTTAGTGCTCAATCAAATACAATGTTTAACGTCTCTGCAGTGCTATGGCGCGAGTTTTATTGTTGGTGAATGTCAGAGCTGCTATGAAGAGACACAGAACGGCTATTATATTAGTAATAAAGGAAACTTTCCTGCTGCCTTCAATCATAGTTGTACTAAGAATTCTTTTGTCGTAAAGAAAGATAAAGTAACTATCAAATCATTCCTTCTCGTGCATCCACCTTTCCTTATCTGTGCATACTTCCACTGTCTGATCCTGCAGAATAAAGCAGCTGGTTTATCCTTTTCCTCAGAGAAAAACTTAAAGTATTGGGCTCCCGCTCTTAAAAAATACGCAAAGTAGCAATAAATCAACTGATTTTGAAAGAAATCTGCCTTGTTCTCAAGATAGTCTCCTGGAAGTACAAAGAGTTCTTGGATTTTTTTTTTCATGTAGGTAAGAAAAAAGATTAAAATACACTGACTTAATCAATGGGGCAAACCACAAATAAGTTTGGAAATAACAAAGTTGAAATTCTATAGGCTCGCTAGAGTGACTCCCATTCCTTCTACTAACTTCTGGACGAAGACCAAATCGAGAAGAACTCCACTGGTGGAATTCTGAAAACGGCTCTTGAAAATTGGTAACAGAATTAAAGCACAATAGTATTTTGGAAGCCGAAAGACTTGCTGAAATAGAGTTATTATTTTGAAAAAAAGTATGAAATAGAGTTATTATTTATATTAAAATAAGAAACAAAGTTCTTACGAACAGTCATGAATACGTTTAATTTTCACTCGCTATAAACTGATATGAAACAGAAAACGCATTGATATTCTTCTTTTGTTTGATTAGATATTACAGTGAGTGTGGAGCAAAACTTATTGCAATGGAAGCCTTCTTCGTCCGGGGTTTCCTGATGCATGGCTGAACTTCGATTCCATGATCCAAAAGAAAAAATATCGAGCATCTTCAAAAAAGAAGAAACGATAAAAATCTCAAATCTATCACAACCATCGATTTTCCTTCTCAAGACGCATTTTTAAGGCTGTTTTGTCAATTTTGAATATAAAATCATTTTTTCCAACAAAATACGGCTAGTCAAGCTGATTTTTTTACTTTACGCTGAAAGTTACTTTATAGAAAAATACCAACTTTATCGGACACTGAAATACTTTTCGACTTGTTAAATAAAGATACAACGCGGAGGATTATTAGATCTTTAGTTTTGCAGCTATGAAAAAATTCTATCTTCAACCAAAACCATATCTCAAGTTCTAAATGAAAACTACAGGTTGAAAACCCGCGCCTAGAAGAAAGTAAATAAGCAACATGGCATTTAGGTTACAAGGTAAAGGTATGATAAAATGGGAGCCGTCCATTTTGGAAATACCTCATGAAGCATTGAAAATATTTACAATATCTCCGATGTCATTGATATTCTGAAATGCCTCACAACACGTAAAGATATTCATAATATTGTAGAGAAAAGTTTGCTAATAGGGACACCAGAACTTTGGTAATTATATAAATGAGTGTCTAGATTATGTGGGTAAATATTCGACTTTTGCACTTTTCTTTTTTGTCAACGTCAATTGTCTCCATGATGTAAATGACATTCTTGAATGCCCTCACAACATTGTAAAAGATATCTAATGAATATTGTAGAGAAAAGCTTCTGCTAATAGGGTCAATCAGAACTTTCTTTTATAATTATATACAACGTTGAGTGTTCAGATTATGTGTATACAAATATTGATTTTGTACCTCTTTCTTTTATTGTTCGTTATTCGTCCTACAATTCGTCCATGATGAAACAGGATTTATATGGGTGCATGGGTTTAAAATAACACCAATTCCATCTGGTGCCAAACATCCGTTTTGATTTCACTATTAAACAATGATGATGAACATGATGGAGAACTCATCTGGCCAGATGATGATGAACTGGAATACTCAACAAGATAATCTTCAGCTATCGGAGAGCAAGCTGCTAAAAGTTCACTCAAAATTACCGTACACAGATAATCCTGGGCCTGACCATCTCGTGCTGTCAGTTGCTGGACTTGAGATTCGGAATCTCCCTCGCGGGTGCTAAAGACAGTCGTGAAGTCTCCCTCATGCGAGAGCTTGCCTATCTTCACTGACTTTCGGGACCTCTGCCCTCTGTGACGTCGAGTAGCAGCATGTGAGTATCGCCATCTGGTGGTGAGAGGCACAAATCCCATATTTATACAACAAATAACTGATAAAGAGTATCACACACACATAGCATACACAGCTCAGGTGGACAAGTGTCCCGTAAGAAAATACATTGCTGGCAAATAAAAAGAATCAGTCTTTGAAGGTTTCGAAATGTTCTTTTTTCGAATGTCAATTATTTATACTAGTCTCTAATTTTGTCAGTATTAACAAAATTACAATTACAATTAAATGCCGACTTGTATCAGTATTAACAAAATTACGATTGAATGTCATTTACTATGATCATTATGTTTCGAGGCATTGTGAATAGAGTTCCATTTTGCTAGAATCGCTGAAGAAAGCCGAACATTTACGAAACGGAACCATTAAACGGGCTTCGCCAATCTCGAAACGGAATCACAAAATAAAAAAAAATCTTACACATGCGCCATTTCAGTGACTTCCATAGAACATTAGCAATACGTAACTGAACGAAGCATCGTGGAAGTGAAATTTAAACGTCAAAAGAAATGCTATAGATTAATGAAAGGCGCCTTCGGTTTCGCAAGAGAAATGCAAAAATTTATTTCTGTGAAGAAATTTTATAACAATAGAGAAAACCATTTAAGTATTTACGTTCTCCAATCCTTTATGAATAACTTTTATCTGGGTTGAAATTTACCCAGATGAAAGAAGGCACTTCAATCCACCGTACAATAGAAATGATATTTGAAAAAGTTTTATTTTGTGAATTGTCAAGAGTATGACGAAATATTTTGTTCTAAGATTCATTTGAAATGGTTAGAATTTTTTTGGAAGTTAATCTTTTCTAAAGACGTGGAAATATACTTCCCATCAAATTCGCTAATTTTTAAATGCATTTTTCAAGGTTGGGGAGAGTTCTCGCCAATTTTTTCGATCTAATAAAAACCTGGATGCTTCTATTTCTTATTTCAAACCATAACGAAGTATCTTGACTTGCTAATTAATTATTAATTAATAAAATTAATTAACAAAAAATGATGTCAAACAATAAGCTAAATTAATTTCTTTTTATTAAATTAATCTAATTAAACACCAAAGTTATTTTATTATGCCACTGCTAGAAAAAAATTGCCTTATAAAGATTAAGTGAAGTAGATTTTATAATTTCTTGCTGCATATTCTTGCATAACTGTTTCTTAAGATCCTTTCTTGGTATAGTTAAATGTGGTTTAGATTAAAAGAATTACGTGAAACATAACTCTTTTAATGAAAAAAATTAATAGAATATTAGATAATATGTCAGATTTTTGAATAATAATTTCATTAAATAAAATATATCTCCAGAAACTAGGTTGGAACAATTTTAGATCCAGGTATGACTGTGCTACTCCAAAGAATAAAATTTAGTTAAAAAATCTCTTAGAAAAGTTTTGGTAATCGAATTTCTGGAAACTTATGAGAGAAATATATTACATATATCCTATAATGAAATGTTATGATAGCTTTCCTCATTATGTCAATACACATAGCAGATAATGTAACAACATACCAAGAAAGTGATGGAGCAAGCATTTCTCCGTCACTAATGAGCTCAAGTTAGAGCATTTCTACTAATTGCGACTAGTATATATAACATCCACACGTCTGGAACGGTATGGTTTGTGTCCTTGTCACTAAGATTCAAAGCAAAGTGGTTCAGTACCATATTCGGAGAGTATCTATGAGTGCAAGACTACAACCACCATTAGTATTTGCCATTTTGTGCAGAAATTGATAATTTAATTTAGTAATACTTGTCATTTTGTGTAATATTTTTAATATTCTTACAAAAAAATAATTCTTGCATATTCTATTGTTTTGTTTCAGTAAAATAACATAATATGAACCAATTGTGGTAAATTATCGAATTTTAACATTTAATATCGAGGTTTTAAACTGAAATGAAAACTAAATAGATTATCAATGTCTATCGTATCTAATTATTTCTCTAATTTTGATAATATAATTTATGCAATTATTTCATTCAATTTTACGTGCAATAATGCTTTGATGAATCACTACAGTAGTGAATAAATTTGTTCTGTAATGTTTGTGCAGCTAATTATGCTTAAAAGTATCGGAAAAAATAAATGTCCACTGAAAGTTTAAAACCCAACAATACTTAGAAATAAAGCTGCAAGAGAATTAAGAACCATTCTTTGAGAAAGGCGAGTGAAAAACTATAGAATACTTTTACGGCATTAAATTACTTTATCTAAACATATTACTATTTTGGAAAAAAGTAATTAGATAATAATTGTTTCAATAAAATTTCACATTCGTTCTTTGATAACCCAGCATATATATAGATATATTTGTTCTAAATGCATTTTTGCATAGTTACGAATTCGAAAGCTCATAAAATTTGGCTCAAATGAAGCCAACAAAAAAGTAAGGCAAAAATATACATAACAGGAACAACACTAATAGGTCATCCTTTGCATTTAAAGAAGGATAAGCATAATAAAAACAATTACAAAATTAAAGCAATTGCAATAATATTTTTTGTAATATTATCACCCGCCACGACGCTATTATAGAAATGCCTATATATCGATTCCTTCGGATTTTGTCTTATTACTAATTAACTTTCCCAAATAAAAATAATATTCAAATTACAAATATTTTGATAATTTATTTAAGTATATATACTGTATCAGATAAGTATGAAAAATTTGTAAGAATCATCCAACGCATTCTGAACATCATACCAAATTCTGAGGAAAAAGTTACATCTCAAATCAATGCATATTTATTAAGGAATTCTGTTTTCTAACATCAATGTCTCTTAAAATTTCATTTTCCTTCCAATCGCCGTTTAATGTCAAGGTACTCTCTAACTTCAATGAAGCCTTCCGTGTTTTTTAAATTTAAAGCCTTCTTTTATGAAATAATGTAAATAATTTAAAAATTTCACCTGAGATTTAAACTACATAATTTCTTCGAATAATAAAAGAAGAGAAAATAAATAAAAGCATCCCAATTTCCTCCAAAAATATCCAATTTCTTATTTTATGCATACTTCCCCGTTCGGATGCTGAGAAAAAGAAGTTACGGTTTCATCTTTTCTCCTTCACTGATAAGAAATTTAAAGTGTAAAGCTCCGCTTTTTAAAGTACACAAAGGAGCAATAAATGAAATTGATTTTGAGTTTAACGGCCCTGCCACTCTAGATAACCCTTCAAAGTAAGAAGTAGTGTTTTTTCTTCATTTTCTTCTCGAGACTTAAAAGAAGATGAAATTACTTTGGAACACCTGATGATCCCATTTCGGGATTTAATCAGTAAGACCAGGTGTAAATAAACTTCAGTAGTCTCCCACAAGTTGAAATCAAGAAGCTCACTCAAGAAATCTTCTATTCCTCTCGAGAATATCTGAATGGACAAAGAGGCAGACGATTCTCTAGAAATTTTGTGAAAGAGAATTAGCATAATGCTAAACTTTATACGGAAGATTCGTTTCCAATGCAATTTCAAAACACTCTTGAGAAGTGTTTAAAACTATTTCGTTAGCTACAGCTCTGATATCATTTTAACGATTTGTTCTATTTTCTATTGCTCCAGATCAACATCTATTTGTTTACTTACCACATGATTTTGCGCACTCAAGTATTTTTGCACGTTTATAATCTAAATTAAATCACTATACATATATTAAGTTTAAAATAGATTTGGTCTTTACAGCTCCAACGCATATAATTATAACAGATATCTTTATCTGGTTGAACATTTAACCGATTAATTCTTTGTCACAGGCATTTGGCCTATTTTTATTTCGGCTATATGCAAAAATTCCAGAATAGCTTTTCTGTAGGAGATCCTGCAAAATCTTCTGCTTGGCATGCTGTCACGTTTGTATTAATCATTCATATCATGCAATTTCTTCCTTCTTGCACAGAAAGTGCTCAGCTTCAAAGATAAAATGTCAATGATTTTTCTCATTTATTTATATTGCAATATAATGAATTTTAGTTTATGCTGTTTTCCATGCTTTTTGATATGAATAAATAAATTTAAATCCAATATCGCGTAGAGACTATAAAATAAGAAAATATTCTATAGAAGGAAACATCGATATACTTCCATTTTTAAATGTATTTTTTTCTAGTGAAGGAAATCTAAGGAAAACATCACAAATATTAAATTTTTCGTTTTCGAGATTTTGATGAAATGTTTTTCAAATTATGTGTATGTGTAATTGCCTGTCTGAAAACGAATGCGAGAGTTGAAAAATGTAACATGATATATGGGAAGAATTTGGCAAGTGATCTTTATATTAAAATTGTATATCTATATCAAAGTTCGGCGAAATCCTTCAAAGAATGTACTTACTTTGATATCCACTCGTGCACGTATCAACACGATACATCCAAAACCCAACGTGCAGAGCTTACAAAATTTTGCATGTAAAAGTTAGACCCAAACTGCAGATATATATCTAATTCCGTAATTAATTAGTTCACAGGAATATAGTTTGTCCTTCCGTGTATATTTGATGAACTGAAAAACGCAGATCTAGATGAATAAAATTCGATTTGTGGTTCTTACAATAAAAATGGACGTAGTATCAAATTTTAAACTAAATCTGTCAAACAGAAGATATACTTTCAAACATATGTATTTGGATTTTATATGTATTATTTCAATCTATTTTTTAGAATTTGTTTTGTGACAGAACAAAAAATGTAAAATTGGCCTTGTAGTAATGTACCATTTCTCAAAATCTGTTATAGATGCATGCTTGAAATTTTTTATAGAAATAAAGTACACCTTTCTCATTATACTAAAATGAGATTTTGGTTAATTTTTAATTTTTTATAAATTTATAAAATACTTAATTAGACATAGTGAAATTTTACCCTATTTTGACACAAAAAATTGTAAAAAAAATTTTTCAGTTTTTTTTACAAAAGCTCATTTCAGTATAATTTGAAAAGTGTACTTTACTTGTATAAAAAGTTTCAAACATGTATCTATAACAGATTTTAAGAAAAGGTACATTGAAATGGCCAATTTCACATTTTTTGTTTTGACACAAAAAATTTGTAAAAAATAATTTGTTGAATTTTTAAAAAATCATTTCAGTATAATAAGAAAGATGTACTTAATTTGTATAAAAAATTTCAAATATGAATCTATAACAGATTTTGAGGAAAGGTACATCGAAGTAACAGGGTTAGGGTTAACGGACTTAGGGTTCCAACTCCCCTTAATTATTTTTTATGATTTTTGCGACTGTGTATATTCACATGCCCATTGCTACTCCAGGAATGAAAAATTTTAAAACATTAAAAAAGTGTGCATGTTTCGGTAGCTATACTCGAAAACATTTTAAAATATGACATAAAATAAGATAAACAGAAATGCTTCATGATAAAATTGGCAAAAATCAAAAGACAATCAATGGATTTCATCATGACAAAAATTCTCCTTTCTCTGGAGAATAATTTTGAAAACTATTGCCATCAAAACTACGAAGTCTTAAATCACCAAAGACAAACCCACCATGTAAAATGTAATTATAGATATTCTAGAGATTTTGTTGATACTAACTACATATAACGATGTTTAATCGTATCGTATATAGGCCCAAATAACTTTTGATCACTCATTTTAAATGAATTTGTTATCTCTTTCGCTCCATATGCCGGCTTTAGGCGGCAACCATAAAGTAACCCGCGGAGACGAACGTTGGTTATAGACAGCATGAACGATGTGACTCGCAGACTTGAGCGCCGGCAGTATTCGTTTCAACATTAGTGAATCATTATATTTTATAACATGTATTAATTATATTTGAATTAATGTTATATTGTCCTTGTAGGAATAATGAAAATAATGTTTTAAAGAAGATCAATTTTCTTTCAAGAGCATGCCAATGGCGTTTTCCCTGCGTAGGACGTAAACCCCAACGTCAAAGACTGTCCAGCCGTAATGTATACACTGTTGGCGCTGGGTTCAATTCGTTGGTGGGACTATAGCAGACGGAAAGAGTTAAGTGAGATTATGCAAGAAAGTCGAAAGGGAACTAAATTTGAAACACTTGTATTTAACTTGATTTGTTTCATGTTTGCAACGATGGAATTTCGTAATCGAGTTTTTACTCATTTCCTCATGTGCTAAAGAATGCATGAATTAAGAACAAAAACAAGAGGTTCCTGAAGGCATAAATAGAATTAGATATTAAAATGCAGCTGTGATTCCATAACAGAAAGCTAAAATCAATAAACACAACAAAGGAATCGGAAACATTTATTACATTTAAATGAGTTTCATATGAATTTTTATCCAATGTAGCACATTTAGAATGTATTTTCATCAAAAGAAATCTCAAGACTCAGAGAAAAAAATTTATTTGAAAAAAAATCGTAGCTTTGTCATCTTTTCAGGCGATATAATTCCCATAAGTAGTTGCAGTGTTCCTTTTCTTTGTTATGCGATCGGCGATATATTTCAAAGAAACATCCGAGCAACTTTCACTGAAATATTCTAAAAGAAATGAGGCGCGAAATTCCCTGGTGTGCAGAGTGAGACGGGTTGAGGAATCATAAGAATCCTTCTGGCACAAATAGAAAATTGAATTTGAGCCAGAATCTATAATAACATCGCTTTGGCTGTCATAAAAGCGCCCACTTCACATTTAACTGCGCTTTCAAGCCAATAACATTTGTTCTGAGCTTTTAAATGTGAAATAAAGTTATCGGCCATATTTTCTTTTCTTATCCGAAATATTTCTTAACACTGAAGGTTTTTCATTTTGAAATATTCATTTTTGAGACGAAAATTTTGAAAATTAAAATGGTGTCGTTGCATAAGAGAGAGAATTCTAGTTTTCTTATATTCAAAATCTTTCTTCGATAAATGATATTCTGATATCAACACGGAACACTTATCATGGAACGATTATCGAACAAATATAATTGTGCACTTCTGATTTCAAAATGATTAATAAATGGCGGACAAACTATTAAACTTTTCATAAAATTAAGAAATTTAAATAAGGTGATTTAAAATTAGAAACAATAATTTTCAAAGTAAAATAACGGCTTAGAAAACACAATGTTAAGACCATATTCTCATAATATTCTGAGAATGATGATAACATCTGTTTATTAACGCAAATAAGTTCTAAATTATGCTATAGAAATTTAGAAGTGATTAATATCAAGGAAAAAATGCTCTAAACAGCATTTGTTATTCCCAAGAATAAGCCAACTGAATGAAACCAGAAAACTCTGCTTAATTTTGTGTCTTCATTAACGACACTGCTGAAAGTGCAATTATGCTTCTGAAATATTTTCAAAAGATAAAGAAATCTTCATAATTTTCGTAAAGCTATGGCGATAAAATTTTCATAGATGAAAGAATATCACAGGCATTTATAATAGCAGAGAATCCTTTGACATACTTTAAAATACTTGTACTTTCATAAAATGCAACTCTGCGTTTTGTCTTCAAGAAGAATACTTCCTCAGAGGATATATTGAATTTTTGCGGATTATCTACCTTAGGATAAACAATATATTTCACATACTTCAGGGCATCAGTTCTTCGTGTCTTCGAAAGGTAAAACAAATAATTGTATATGCCTTGCGCTCCTTTTTGGAAAGAAATCAATGTGGCATTCGCCTCTCTTGACTCTCATTTGAAAAACGAAATATTCTGAAATTGAAGAAGATATTAACTACTAAAAGTTGAAATTGAAATTTCAACCTGTAGAATTTAATGTCTTCTTCACTTTCATAATATTTCATTTTTCAAATGAGAGTCAAGACAGGCGAATTCCACTTCAAATCAAAATAAAATAGCCAAGAAGGAGAACATAGAAAATTTTCATTAAAGAACTTGGGATTGGGTTATTGATTCATCTTTTGCGTATCTGTTCTCTAGAATTGTAAGCGGAAGACTTGCTGCTCATATGCGAATAAAATAGTCTTTATTCGAATCCGTGAGAGTAAGTCCAAATCTTGTGATATGAGGGTTTTAGTTCAGGTATCAAATGGGCAAGTTTAGGGTTTCAATTGCCGGTCAGAATCAGTGAATTCTTACCAGTTAGGCAGTCAGCAGCCAAGTCTCATAAATATGTGGTATAACGAAAGAAGAGAATGAAAGCCCGGTTCGGTCTCTGTCTGTGATGGATAAGCCGTGGATAAAATTGTTTGTATTAACACTCACCTATAAGATAACCGGAAATTATATATATCACACTACCAAGGCATCCGGGTCTTGAATGACCGATCCGTCCGGTAATAACACGGTTACTGTGGTCAGTTGCGATACGGACAGGCACCAACTCCTACGTTAGGATTCTCTATCATAGGAAATGTGGCCAACAAAACCACACCAGCAGTGATGTACCCTCCGGAGAAGCGAGAACATGCTTACATATCCTACGGCTTCTCATCCCTATATTTGAGGTGCCCCCAGAATGATAACACTCGTCTACAGGGTTGCAAAACTCTGAAAGTTTGTAATAAGCTAGAAAGGGGTCACATTTTGTGTGCGGCCATTTGCACTCAACGGCAGCGCTGATAAAATATGCAAAATCAGATTAATTATATTTTTAATGATATTTGTAAAAGCACAAATTTCTTAATTATTTTAATTTTATTTCCAGAATCAATCTTTATTTATCTTCAATTGTCGTTCTTTAACCAGTCAATCTCTTTAGTTGGTTAAAGAACGACAGAATCACTGGCTATATGAACTGTTTCACGCTAAATCATACGTAGGGGTCAAACGCCCTCCCGCTGGCGTGGTACAGAAGTTTGTAGAGAGGTGCCAGTTCAGGTGTCGTCCTCGTCATCTGACCACGGTTCAAAATTAAGGGTCCGCCCCAAAAATATAGCCCTCTTCTTGCTTTATAAACGGGACGTTAATGTATCTAAACTAAAGTAAACTAAACTACTGGCGATATGACCATCATCTCACAACGTAAATTTCTCCCAGAAAACTGAATGGAAAAGATATACTCCTATGATATTTTTAGCTGGTCGCAATCATATGAATTTGATGTTTATTCTTGACATTTCATCAATAGATGGTTTAAAATGGCAAGGTTTGTTTCAAAATAGTTCATGTGTTGCTGGGAAGGGGAACGTTAAACTGATTAAGACTAACTACTGAGATAGGAACACAATATAAATGCCATTCTTATTTTTTTATCCCTATCCACCTTCGCCCATATGAATTTGTTAAAAAGTATTTAAATTCTCATTTCAATAAAAGCAGTCATAGTATAATATTCGAATTAACACGGAAAAAACAAATGAAGCACAGATAAATGAAATTCTTTTTATTCGATTAAAAAAATAGAATTTCATACATGCTTCTCATAGATTCGAAATTTAAATAAGAGAAATATTTCATTTAATATTTTCTTATTTTATTTTATTTATTTATTCTGTTTTGTTTGTTTTAGACAAACACCTACAATCCTACCCAAACGGGTGTAAGCCTGCAACGGTCGGTGGGGAGACAACAAGTTAAATTTATTTTACACACTATGCCCTGAACCAACACCTCCTAAATATACAGAAAGTCTCGGCGCTGATTTGCGACGACACCAATGGTTGGATTTTCCTGTCGTCGGATTGGCTTGCCTCGTCGGATATCAGATCTCATCAGGCAACACATATCCGACCTGGTAAGCCAATCCCCATGGCAAGAAAATTCAACTATTGGTGACGTCACGAATCAACGCTGAGGCTTTCTGTATATTTAGGAGTTGTTTCCTGAACAGGGGCAGTGAATTAAAACAGATTGAGATATAAAGCTTAGTTATTCACCCACTCGGTTCCCGTTGGTGTGGCGCGGAAGTTTGGAGAGGGTAGTGCCAGCTCAGGTGTCGTCCTCGTCATCTGACCGCGGTTCAAAATTACGAGGTCCGTCCCTAAATAGCCCTCGTGTTGCTTCAAAACGGGACGTTAATATAACCTAACCTATTCACCCACTCGAGTGGAGAGAAGGACTGGTCACAAATGCACAACACACCTGGTGTGGAGAGTAATTTATTAATATTTTTTTATAAAATATAGACTGTTCCTTCATTCATGTTTATAAATTAAAAGAGCAATAAATTATCTTTAGTGCGCCGGGAAGTCCTTTGAATTCCGCATCGGAGTCCAGGAAAAGCTCTCCTAAATGCCTGCGTCATGTATTGTTCAGCAATCCAGAAACGATTCGAGTTTCCCCCTGTTTCTGAGAGGTTTGGTGAACATGAGCAAATACTTTAAAGGAAGCGAAATTTTACATTAACGTTGTTACAGGCACTCATAGATAATTACGAAGATGCTTATAAAGGAATGAAGACATCGATATCCTGAGGCTATTTCTTTTCAGAAATGGAGTAGTGAAATTTGTCTTTGCATATAAATTCGCCGCAAATGACGGTTAGATATAAGCCACGTATAATGCGAATTATATGTTTTGCTATTTTATTTGGGAGATGAGGAGAAAAGCCATTTTCCTCTGAGATTTTGGAAAGAAATTCGAATATTTTATATTACAGAAATCTTTTTTCATACCCATCGCAATCGTAATATGAAATAAATGCTAAAACCTGTATAGATTTGGGGTTTTCATTCCTTCGCACACAATGATGTGTCTGACTACAAAACGTGTATTGAACCACAGAATTTTGTTCTTTTAACCCACATAATTTTGTTAATTTAATTAAAAGTCAAAAATCAAGATTACTTGACTATTTAGTCTATTTAGTAAGAATTCAAATAAAGCAAGAAATGTACAAAAGAGTCAGCGTCTTCTAATTAGGAAGTTAAATAAATTCTTCGTCGAGTGATTGGATTTCCTTTCTTAGACAACGTTTCATTTCTCGATATATGAAAATTTAATAAGGTGGATTAAGTGCATATATAATCAATCATATAGATTAACTCTTGGTGAACACGTATAATTTATAAATAGGATGAGATTACGCATTTATGAATAATGCTACACATTTATGTGACTCACGCGGTTTCGAAAAATTATAGAATTTAAAAATTCATAAAGCAGAATGGAGAAAGAAAATTTCCTGTCGAGAAGCGGGTAGGTTAATATTGATACCTTTCGTCCTTATATATAAGAAAAGTAAAACCCCCTCCATTCTAACGAAGATGAAACATGTAACAGCGATGAATCATTTCAATAGTGTTCTTTTTTTATGATGAGTTTTATCCTGAATGCATGTTTTGTTCAACTCCATTTTCTGAAGAAGATCACGGAGATGCAAGAACGTTTTCGGTGAATCCACGGGGATGGTAGTGAAATTAGATTCAGAATTTTTGTAAAGATTTTATTTTTCACTCCAAATATTTTTATGAATTACATTATTTCTCTCTATTACACTGCAAATATTAAAATATTGCAGAAGTTTTCCATGCTTGTGTTGAGGGGATTTATAGTCTCGCACTAGATTTCTTTTCTTTATAAAGCTTGAACTGATCAGAATTTTGGATTTAATTTCAATAGAACTTTGCAAGTTAATAAATACAAAGTTGGGAAATTTTATTTGCAAGTCGATATACTTTAAATAGAAAAATATACATCTTTTCACAACTAGATAAACTAAACAAAAATTAAAATGAAACAAAAAGAAAGAAAAACGTAAAGACAAAAAAACAGCAAATTTAGACAAGAACAATGACAATACATCTTTAATCGTAAGAAAGCAACAGCCTCAAATTGTTGCATCAACAGAAGGTTGAAACGATAATATTTAAAACACATAAAAATATATAAAAATGAATTTCGAAAGTAAAAATTGTTCAAAAAGGAAGAAATGAAAAAGGAATCGAATGGTGAACTTTATCGAAGACCACTCACCATAAAGATTCCAAAATTAGACAAGATTTTCTGTCAAGGGTAAGATTATAAATCAAAATTATACCCTTTGTGGCCTGAATCCTGTCCAAAATCAATATTTGAATCATTTTGATGAATCAAAATGCACAATCCTTAAAATATCAAAAAGCACTAGAGAGTGTGTTAACCCTAACACTCTCTGCCGAAATCTTAGATGCAATACAGACGACGCCAATATACATGAAGCAACAAAAATTAGAAGCGAGCACGTAGCTCCCTCTATGAAGAAAAATTCTAACTAATTAATCAGAATAAAAAACTGATGTTTAAACAGTTTTAGCAAATTAAAATGGAAAAACCATTAATATATTAATTAGAGAAATTTTTAAACTCCTTTTAAAAAACTATTAATATTAATGAAAGAATTTGGGAATCCGTTGTCTTTAAGAATATTTTTTAAATTATCTAAAGCTTTAACTAAATTAGAATGGTTGTTACATATGCTATTTATTCTATTAATTTGAGAAAATATGGAATTTCTAAAAATTTTATAATGAAGATTTGTATGAAAATTACAAAGTATTATAGCCTTAAAATTAAACTCATTTCTTTTATCAAATAAGCCAACAGATATACCTGAATTTAATATTTCAATTTCCATATCTAAAAAATTGCATTTGTTAATTTCTGTATTGGTTTTGTTTAATTTAAGCTCTTCTGGATAGCAGTTATAAATGGAATCAAAATTATCATAATTAAACACTATAAGGTCATCAATAAAACGAAAACCATAAATAATTTCATTTTTAATTAATTCCCTCTCATATGAATGTAGAAAGATGTTTGCCAATGCACTAGAATAATTGCAACCCATAGGGATACCAAAAACCTGTTTATAGTATTCAATTCCGTTAAAGAGATAGTTTTCACAAATATTAACTCTGCAGATTTCTATCCATTTATTTTTTACAATTAAATCAGTGTTTAGGTATAAATCATAAACATTTGAGCAAACTTCAATTAGTTTATTGTGTGGAAGGCTAGTGAATAGATTTTCAAAATCAAATGTATTAATGTTATAAATGTTATTATCTTTAATGAAATTTAAAATTTTAGTGTTGTTATCTATAATAAAATTCTCTTCTTCTTTGATTTTTTTAAGAATAATTTTTAGAAATTTAAAGAAAAATTTACTTAAATGATAGTTGTAACTTCCAGTGCTACAAGTAACAAATCTGAATTTTAAAGGATTTTTATGAAATTTGATAGTAGGGAAAAGGTAAGGATAATTTAGGTTACTGATTTTAATTTTAGTTTTTTTAGCTAGTGCAATAATTCTTTTATCCAGTTCTTTTTTTCCAAATTTAATTGTTTGATATGTTTTATTCGAGTTATATTCATTAAGCAGAGTGTCTTTGAAGTGTAATTTACACATTAAGCAAAAATTATTTCCTGCCTTATCTACTGTTGTTACAATAAATTTGTCTTTAATGATTTCAATTTCTTTTTTAAGATGCTTATTGAAAAAAATACCTCTATTAATATTTATATTATTATTTTTATAAATTCTATTTTTTGTTTCCAATAATATACGTTGTTTCCATTCTCCAAATCCCTCAATTGGCCAATGATATTTCCTGGCTATATTAGCAATGAAAACATCCAAGTCTCGATTAATGGAATTAATTATTCTATTATGACTAACCTTATTTCTTAACCTAAATTTAGTTCCCTTACTCATGATTTCTCTAAGATATTTAGATTTAACAATATTCAAATTACCTGTAATAATATGTCCCTTATCTATATCAATAAATTCCCTAAGATCTGCTTCATTACAAAAACAGTGTTTATTGTTTATTTCATTTAAATTTTTACAATAATAGTTATAGTTACAAATTTGTTTTTTGAGCGTTCTTGAATATTTAAATGCAGTAGAAATTATATTAATATCTTTAACAGGAAAGAATTTATTATTTTCATGAATAATTTCAGGCAACTTTAATTTTTCGAAGAAGATATCAAGAAAATTAACAACACAAAACTCTTTTTTCTCATTTTTGTTAACCCTACATAGAAGTCTATTATTAGAAATACCCAGTTTAAACTTTACCAGATCTAAAAAAACATTTTTAATGTTAATATCAAGAAATTTTAATTCCTCAAATTTATTATTAAAAAACCATTTAATTCTATTATTTCTAAGTTTAAAAATAAAATGTTTTATTTTATTTATATTATCCCAGTTATGGTTAAGATTACATAATTCCTGAATTTCATCCATTATAATATCCAACTTTCTACCTTTACCACTTCCTCTTTTTGATCTAAATTTCTTATTGTTATTTTTGTTTAAAAAACCTTTAAAAATGTTGAATTTATTATAAATACAAATTTTATTAAATTCACTGTGCCCCTCACCATTTAATTTGCTGTTGAGTCCATATGGGAAAAGAGTTTTCAGGCTGCAAATGAATAAATTTTCAAGATCAAGTCTTTTATGTAGGTCAACTTTGTTATCCTCTAGGATGCAAATAACTATGTTTTCAAAACTGTGTTCCTGGAAATGGATAAAAAGGCATTTATTTTTCTTGATTGATAAAGAAATAAAGAGTCATATGTTCACATTTATTTCAACTAGAACTCGGAAAAGTTTTCGTGAAGTTGTAATAAATGATCGAAAATTTACAACCGCGTTTTATCTATACTTATTATTTTCGAGGTCAGAACAGTATATTTGTATCGAACTTTTAAAATAGTTTTCATTTTAAAATATTTATTTAATTTCGACGTAAAGCAATATTAAATTTGAGCATTCTAGCATCATCTGATGTCGACGAGAAAGCAAAATAATGCAGGAATTTCTTCCCGATAAAGCATTTTGGATCAATTTTATTCCATACCTCCCTATTCCTACATTAATGTTTTTCGCAATAAATGTTTCCCCTCCAGATTTCTCATGCCTTCTCCAACGAAAAAAAAAAAATAGCAATAAAATCTTTTATCTTTTTATCTTAGAACGAATTTCTTTGTCTTCGTTGTTAACTTTTTCAGAATCCCAAGTGAATGACTGGTATAAATTTAACAAATTTTCTAGAATGTATTATTAAATGAAAAATAAAATAGGTAATACAATTTGTTACTTCCAAAATAGCAAGGACTGTGCGAAGCATTGAAGAACGCTGGTGAAATATAATTCTCCCTTTCTCCCATTGAAGCTTTTTTCAAAAAAATCTCACTTGTATTCTGGTTCATAATATTCATTCCAATTCTAATTTTCGGAGAACAAAATCTCGCAATTATTTTAACAGCTGAAATTGTGAATGAATTTAACAGCATGTAAAATTTCAAATGTCTAAAGAAACGTTTATAACGGCCAAAGGCGCATTTTATTTTTTTTTAAAGAAATGTAAAAACTTATTTTTTTTAACTTAAGAGATTCCTGTTAGAATGTATTCCGACCTATTCTTAATATGCTGAGAAATATTTTAATTATTTTAAGATATATAAAAGAAAATTAAAGCAACGATTTTCCATTGAGCAATAAAAATTATTCTTGAAAAATTTGATTAGCATAAGAACCACGCAATACCACCACCACCATTAGTATTTGCAAATCAATACAGAAATTTATCATTTAATTTAATAATAACTCCCATTTTGTGTGATATTCTCATATTCTTACGATAAACATAATTAATGTATATTCAATTTCTGTTTTTCAGTGAAATAACACAATATGCACAAAGTGCATTAAGTTATTAATTTTAACATTTAATATTGAGGTTTTATACTCACATGAAAATTATGTAGAATATTAATGGTTGTTACCTTATCTAATATTTATATATTTTTTAAAATATAATTTAGGAAATTATTCTATTACATTTTTCAGGCAATAATTAATTGGTTAATCCATATAGTGGTGACAATTTTATTCCGAAATGATTGTATAGTTTAATATACTTGCAAGTTCATAAAATCGAGAAAAAAATAAGCGAAAGTTCAAAAGCTTAAAACCCAACTTTACGTTTAGAAGGAAAGGATAAAGGGAATAACGAATCATACTTTCAAAAAGGCGAGTGAAACCTAGAATAATTAAACAACATTGAAGTTATTTTTTCTAAGCAGATTAATAAAATCTATACTTCTAACATCTAATAACTAACAATCCTAATCATTTAACACTATTTTGGGAAAAAATTAATTTGATGATCTTTGTTGCCAAAAAATTTCGCATTCTTTCTGTTACAACCCAACACAGAAATGAATAAATTCGTTCCGAGTGCTCTTTTGCATCTTTGAATCGGTAATTTCATTCAATTTGGCAACAAACTTTTATATATATAACACAAAACGTATACACATTTTTTACTTCATGGGGCTAAACAACTTCCCACGGCTGACGGTCCGAGAATCATTGGGGGAAAAAAACATTTTAATGGATGTAGAGGCTCCCTACCTATTGAGGTTGAGAGTCTACAAAGTTCATTTTCACAACAGACTGATTTTCCTGATATTAAAGCAGACTGAAAAATGATAACAAACGTTTATCTAACCATGAAGGGTGTGGTAATAGCCCAACAGTGACCGGATATAAGGATTTCTAAAACGCCATCCTAATTTGACAATGGTGTGAGGTTACAATAGCATACAATATTACTAATATAGTAGCCCAGATTCTCCGGTAACGCTCTGACGTCACCAACAATAAAACTCGCACCATAGCACTGCAAGATGCTAAACAGCATTATTTCATTGTTAGAGAACCTAAATTTCAGTCATTTTAAATTTACAAGAGTAATTGTCGTTCTAATTTCAAATTTAATAGCTCTAAAATAGCGAAACAAAATTTTCTATCGATTGATATAAAATTTATCTCGCTATGATCAATAGTTCCAAAGAAATTTTAAATTATATTAATCCTATATTTCAAATTAATTTCCGTTTTTTAATAGAAAGTAGTAAATTTCATCAGTGGTATATCTTGCGCGTGATATAGTTTGGACGCCAAATTGTATCTGCATGCAATCATGGCGATGTTTTTTTCTTGCCAAGAACTAAATTAGCCACCAGTCATGTGAACCTACCATTCGTTCTCAACCGCCGCCAGCTCCCGCTAATTCCAGCTTACACGATGACTATCAACAAATCGCAGGGGCAAACTTTCGATCATGTCGGAATTTACCTCGATGAGCCTGTCTTTTCACACGGACAGCTCTATGTTGCACTTTCAAGGTCTAGGATTCCCAATCACGTTAAAATTTACACAAAGACATCTGAAGTATAAGGAAAATTATTAAACAACGAAAAATACTTGAAACGGAATGTTATTTACCTAGAGGTTTTTGAATAAAGAAATATTTAAATAATATGTAAATAAAAAATATTTCCTGTCATGAAACATATGTTTATTTTCTTTGTTTTCAATCAATGTTAAACATTTCTCTCGCATATATATCCATTTAAACACGTCAAATTTGAAGGGAAATCTCTCTAATGAAGAGGCAATTTGCACCCGTCAAACCATGACGAGTGATTTTCTAGTTTTATTATAATGAGATATATTTAGAGTTTTTTTTGTATATTTCTACCCAGAATTTTAAGAAATATGTCTAACATTGCACATAGTGAGTTTGTTATTGAAATATATCGAAACAAATAACTTGTGCTAAGAATTCCCTACTAAAGGATAACTTTACGTCAAGATTTCGAAAAATTGTAATTTATTATTAAAATACTGTATGATTCAAATATTTGCTGCAAGTTGCTTCTTTAGTAATCACCTATCGAGGAAAATTCAAAAAGTCCTTTCAAAAAAATACTTGCAACAAATCTCGAAATCCGTTGAAGTCATGAAAATCATGTAGTCATGTCGTTGCGTGTCACGGTATATAACTAGAAAGACAAGCGAAATAAGATACTTACAAATCTAAAAATATATTATTAAATATGTTTTCGTAATAATATCATTTGTTTTGGCGTTATCATGGAATTTTCTTCATATTAATTTCTGTGATTCTGTCCAGCTTCTAATTAAATCTAACAAATATAAATAATATTCATAATTGCGAATGCTTAGTTAATATATTTAAGTAGAGATGTTGTACCAGCTAAATATGAAAAAAAAATGTAAAAGCCAGTCGAAACTTTCTTAATATAATAAAAAATCTTTGTGATTTATATTCAAACTGAAACATATTTACTAAGCAAATCTGTTTTCCAATATCAAACCAACTTAAAAAGTTCCATCCATTCTTGTTTAAGGTCGAGATATTTTCTAACTTCAGAATAACTCAAAGTCTTCTTTTAGGAAATAATTAAAATATTTTCAAAAATTTCGCCTGAGAATAATATATTAACCCTCCAAATAAAAAAGAAGAGAAAATACATAAAAGCATATCCTCAAAAAATATCAAATTTTCTTAATTTATGCATAATTTCCCTTTCGGAAACTCAGAAAAAGAAGGTACCGTTTCTTCTTCTTTCCCAAACTGATAAGAAATTTGAAAGTGCAAAGTTCTGCTCTCTAAAGCACACAAAGGAGCAATAAATGAAATTGAATTTGAGTTTAATGCCCTAGCTACACGAGATAATTCTCTAAAGTGAAAAGAAATATATTTTATTCATTCTTTTCCAGAAGCTTAAAAAAGGATGAAACGGCTTCGGAACACCTGATGATCCCGTTTCGTGATTTAATCAATAAGTCCAGGTGTAAATAAACTTCAGTAGTTTCGCCCAAGTGGAAATTAAGAAGCTCGCTAGAGAAGTTTTCTACTCCGCTGGAGAAATATATGAATGGACGACATCGATATCTCGTTGACCAAGTGGAATCGGCATGTGGTTCTCTAGAAATTTTGTGAATGGGAATCAGCATAATGCTAAGCTTAATTCGAAAGTTTCGTTTCCAATGGAATTTCAAAGCAGTCTGGGAAGTGTTTAAAACAATTTCGTTAGTTGCCGTTTTGAAATACTTTTAAAGATTTTATACCAATTGCTATTGCTTACGACAGTTACATGTCTGTTTATTTACTTTCCACGAAACCTTGCGTACCCAATTTTTTTACATGTTTAATATCTAATATAAACAAATTACTCTACATTAATTACGTTTTAATATGCTTGGACTTTACAACTTCTGTCGTATACACTTATAGCAGATATGTGTCAAGCCAAAGGATATTTGGCCGAGAAATTCTTTGCCACTGGGTCCACTTCATTTGGACTATTTATATTTTGGCTATATACGGAAATTCCAGAACAGCTTTTTTGAAGGCAATCATACAAAATCTTTGAGGTGGAATTTTATTAAATTTGTTTTAATCATTCATATCATGCATTTCCTTCTTACTTATATGGAAAAATACTCAACATCAAAGAAAATATGAAAATACTTTTCATATTTATTTTTAATTGAATGTAACTCATGCTGCTTATTGCTGCTTTAGATGCTATTTTTTAATGAATCAGTTTCGATCCAGTAGATAGTGCCGAAATTTTAAACTAGAAAGAATAATCTAAAGGAGGAAAAAACATTGAAATACTTCCATTCCATTCTCAATTGCATTATTTTTTCTTTTTCTCCTGAACGTTATCTAAAGAAAGCATCGCAATTATTAAATCGTCCAAGTTTCGTTCAATCTCATCAACCGCTTTTCGCATTATGTGAGTCTGGCTGTCTGTCTGAATGGGAATTCGATAGTTCAAAAAATAGAACAAGATATATGTGTGAAATGGGACAAGTGATCTCTGTACTAAAATTGTTTCCCATACCAAATTAGGCCGAAATCCTTCAAAAAATATAATTTTTGATTGTCTGTCTACCACTGTGCATGTCATCATGATATCTCAAAAGCACAAAAACCAAATAGACCACATTTTGCATGTATTATTTAGATACAAATTGCAGATATTTATGAAATTTCTTAATGTATAGGTTCACGGGAAGAAATGTAGTTAAAGCGCTAAAACGCGCTAAAAGAGCTAGTGAATGAAATTCGGTTTGCGTTTCTTAGAATAAAAATGGATGCATGTGTTAAATTTTGAACTAAATTTGCATAATGAAAAAGTGCGTTTTGAGATATGTATTTAATTTTCTTACCTTAATATGAAGCTAAACTCAAATCGCATTAGTTGAAAGTGCTTTTAACCCGTATTTACCATCATCCTATATATAGGACAGCTCAGATTTGTCGAATTTTCTTAGCCTATATCGCGTTTTTTATTTATGTTCCGCTTCTAAAATATATTTTAAGATTGATAAGTGTTATTTATTATCTTTTTAAGTTCAATTTTGAATATTTAAATTTTTTTTAAGAATTTTGTTGGATGCAAGCGTTGGCGAACGATAGCAGTTTATGCAGATTCAGCATTGCTGATTGGCGCTGTCGTTTCGCTCGCTTGTATTTAACTCTCTTCCTCTGCGAAACTTTGTGCAGTTCTAGTGTATGTGTACTTGTCTGCGTGAGCGCCTGTGTGGTGCATCTTATTCACCTCATCCATGTTTTTAATAAAGAAATGTTTATGAACTGGACTTGCATTCAATTTCCACGCCTTCAAATTTTGAATTTGGCTAATTTTTGCTACTTTATTTGACATGAATTATATTTTTCCTTTAAATAATTATGAGAATTTTTTTTCCGATTTATTCATGACAAGTCTCAGATATTATTTCTGAGTAAAATTTGCAAACAAAAAGCTATATTAAAACAGGATTTACAAAGGTTTTAGGTGCCGTCCTATATATAGGACGATAGTAAAATCCCCTACTATGCACACCCATACAAAGGCGTTTGAAATTTCGGGAAAAGGTATTAGAATATCTATCTTTTACTAATTGCACAACTCAATAACATCTCGTTTGCTTGGAACGTGAACCTGGAGGTGTGTCTTGAGTTATATATTTGTGCTTTTTCTTTGTTTGAGAGGTTTAGTCACGTGCTGACGCTATGTTTGTAGGGAAAAGAATACTGCTGTTTGAGGTGTGATCTGATTTCACATCCGTTCCTTCCAGAACAGTATTGGAAATGAGTCGGAGATTTTTAACTGAAGAAGCTTTTGAGTATTTTACCTTCTCATAGCGAAAGAGGTGGACCTGGGCCGTCTAAAAATTTGCCCTTAACAGCGAGGAAGGCTGGTCTGAGGCGGTTGGCTTCTTTTGAGGGGAGGTGATCTTCTGAAATCGCATAGGAGATAAGCGCGGTAGGGGGTCAAATTATGCTTGCCAACTTCCGAGTGCCTCAAGGGAAAGTTAAAGCAGGGGGTGGAGTGGAAAATAAACACCCAGGTTAGGAGAGTACAGTTCATGTCATTTCCTCCCAAAAATTCCCGGTTTTAACGGAGCTAAAAGAAGAAAAGTTTCCTCGGAATTAAAGAGTTAATTTCATTGGCCGATGAATATGATGATAATGATTTTTAAATGATAATATTATCGCCTGATACAGAAATTGTCATTGATGATGAAGAAATTGATGTTGCCTGCACCAGCAGTGAACACGGTCACGTTGCTTTTGACGAAAAGATTCAAATATTCAAGAAGAAACAGATGGAACAATTGAAATTATAAAGGAAAAGGATGCTTCTGAATATATTTTAATCCCTTCATGGACTAATTTTAGGAAAATCACCTTGGAACTTCTCGAGATGATGGCTGAAAATATGATTGTCCAGCTATGGTAGGAAGTAACAAGCATGCTTGACAGAAAAATAGTCATGTTTTTTTGTCTAAATTCGATGAACTGAAACACGTTTTGCGTATAATTTTTTATAGCGGGTATCATATTTTACCCAAAGAAAAAAAAGTACTGGGGAAATGATTCTGATATTGGAACAACGCTTGTTAATCAAACAATGTCAAGCAAGCGATACTTAGATATCAAGAGGTATTTATGCTAAAATCACAATACTGCAATTGATTCAGATCGCTATTAGAAAGTACGCCAAATTTGCAAATCGTTGAATAACGTTTCACAACGGTTTGGTGTATTTTCTGAACATTTAAGTAATGATGAAAGAATATCCCGCTATTTTGAAAGACATGGATGTAAAATGTACATGAAAGGAAAACCCATAATATTTGGATACAATCTAAGAACACTCTCATCTTTCAATGTATATCTTTCTCGTATTATGCCATATCAGGCAGTAAACCAATTCTAAAAACAGTTGTGGCATGACTATGAAAAGAAAGAAAGAGAAGAAATCATTAGCCCAAACAGTCGTTGAAAATCGGATGTCTGTTGTTGAAACTCAAACTTTTTAGTGTGTGTGATCTTTTTGGTCCTTCAGAAGCAAGCGTTCCTTTGCTACGGGAAGAGTTTATGAGAATAGAATGACTAAATGCCCTTTAATAAAATTACA
This sequence comes from Araneus ventricosus, assembly GCA_013235015.1. Taxonomy (NCBI): domain Eukaryota; kingdom Metazoa; phylum Arthropoda; class Arachnida; order Araneae; family Araneidae; genus Araneus; species Araneus ventricosus. The sequence continues at coordinate 73,128 of BGPR01004575.1, read as the reverse complement.
GCTGTTCGATGGATTGACATTTGAGTCGTATCATTGACCACCAATTTTGAAGAAAAAAGAGGCTTTAAAAAAAGAAGAATGAAGGGTGGAAAGCAGAAAGTAGATATACCGTATGTTGTTTCGTATAATTTATACAAAAATGGTGTAGATTTGTTAGAAAATTTCATAAAAATATTTTTTTCATCCACGCAAGGAAAAAAGTGGTATTGACCATTATTCAAATATGCATTTGAAACATCACTTGTTGCACTGGTTTAGAAACATTAAAAACTTTTTGATCCAGAAAACGCTGTAGAATTCCTCAAATTTGCTCAACATATTACAATAGTTTACTTGGTATTGTGTGTACCTCAAAATGTTGCAAGAATGAGTTTGGGCATTCAAAAAAAATCCAGATTATTTCGAATTTCAAAGTGAACCCTTTCTAATAAATGGAAAACAACGCCAATGACAGCTTGAAAACTGTACAGGAAAACCCTTAACTATTGCCAAAAATGTAATTTAGGATTTTGCTTTGAATGTTTGCTACCATTTCATGTAAACCAAGATGCTTGACAGAAAAGTATGTAGTAGTGGATTTTACCATCGTCCTATATATAGGACAGCTTGTAAAAAGACAACCGATAAAGTTTTCTTAAGTTTTTTAACTTTATACTTTTCCTCGATGTATCATTAGTCTGTGATAGAATTTTTTTGGAAAAATATGAATTTTTCTTAATGTGGCAAAAATATGGGTTAATAATGTTTTGTTCCATACGCTCAATGAAAATACAATGCACACTTTTATTTCATTTTTACTTGCTTCAACGATTACACTCCTATTCAACGAAAATATTATTTACTAGCTGTTACCCGCGACTTCGTGCGCGAAGAATTTGAATTATTCTTTTTTTTAATTCACGAATGTAAATGTTTTGTTGCATTTTGAAAGGGGAAAGGAAAAGTTCTGACGGTTGATAATACTTAATTGAACGGCTGACAGGAGTGTACTGTACATGTATGCATATATAGTTATGTAAATTGTTTATCTATGATGATATACTTTTGTATACCACGTTATTTGCACGGATGTAGAGGTTGTGTGGGCTGTACACACGTGAACAGGCCACATATAGTATTTCATAAAAATATTTTTTTCATCCACGCAAGGAAAAAAGTTGCCCATGGGAAAAATATGGTTTTTCCTAATGTATGCCTGCCACTTTCAGTGTCTGGCCCTGAGCTTCGCAAATGATATTTTTACAGGGATTTGTTACCTTTTGAACTGAGATGATAAATCCTTCGGTGTTATCGGAAGGCGTGGAATTAAAACACTCTCTCTTCTCCCTATATCAGTCATAACAGTAGCTTTCACGACGTTTGTACCTAGGTGTGTAATTTTTAACCGTGTGCCATTGCGCAGTCTCTGTATATCGAGGTTACGTATTAGCAGTACTGGCACACCGACTATCATTCTAGGCTTGTCGGAAGGTGCCCATGACAATTCTAAGATCTTGAAGAGCTCTACAGAATATGATGCTCCTTGTTAATGCCCATTACCGTATCTACAGAAGGATATTCTGTAATATCTCACTGTGAAAATTAAACAAAACATCGAGATAATAATTCACTAACGTCATTGGATCACTGTGTAACCGTATTAAAAGCTGTAAATGCTACCACAACAGGAAACCGGAAGTGTAAAGTCTCCTTTGTTGTTTATGGTCAAAGAAAGCAATATTTTCTTATATTAACTTTAACACTGGCAAAAGCCCGCGCGCGAAACAGTAATTTGGCTTGAATTTATTTCTATAAGAATAAAAAGTATTGTTAGAAATTACGTTAAAAAATACATTTAAACCTTTATAGCAATCGGAGAAAACATTTCATCGCAATGGAATTAATAGCATTAAAAAGATCATTTTCTGGTCTTTAAAATGGCATCAAAATAATTGTTGTCCAATAAAGATTTCAGAAGTTATTGGCAAAAAACGTCTAAGCATTAGGCTTAAAAGCGGCTAATGTTCGTTATTTAATTAAATATCTTAAGAACTAATTAACTCTGAAAGTTGAAAATAACACCTTTGACCTAAAAATATGCTCTAGAATGCCGTGTGTAAATTTCACGTCGCTAGCGTTCACTGTTTAGGAGGAGTTCTTGTGACCGACCGATCGACCGACAGACAGACAGATACATGTAAATTCTGCCTTATTTTATGGATTCTTATAAATATAAGCAAAATTTTCAGAAATAAAGTCAAATTAGTTCAAAGTCTAACCATTTCCTAGCAATTGAATAGCTATAAATTTGCGTTATTTCAAAATCGTCTGCATGTAAAATTTAAAAAATTAATAAAAATTGAATGAAAATAGTCACAAACATTAAATTGATATCATTGAAAAGGTTAAATTTTTATCTTTAAGATGGTATAAAAATTATTTGTATCGGATAATTTGTTCCGAAGTTACAGAGGAAAAAAGGATTACGTGATAGTTGATTTTAAAAATAATTTATTCCACATGTTTTCGCATTCCTAAAGGAACACGTGACAGCTGTTTGAAAAATAAAAATTTTCATCGCGAATCGCGGAGTCAATGGGCTTTCTTTGTTAACTAATTTTAATCTGTAGTCAAAAATAATTAATTTAACATGATTTCACCTAGCCTATGTCCGTTCTTGGGTTTGAAGCTACAACTCTGCCAATTTTCATCCAAATCGGTTTTGTGGTTTGATCGTGAAAGCTTAACAAACAGACAGACAGACAGACAGACACACTTTCGCATTTATTATATTATTAAGGATAATTTAAGTGACTACGTACGAGGGCCGTTTGTTTCAACCTCCGAACGAGCCGCAGGCAGCAAGTGGTTGGAGTTGGGGATGCGCGATGGGCGATTGCGCATATCTCAAACCATAATCTTTCCTGCTTCAAACGTCAGCTGGACAGTTTGAGCTGAACTGTTGACAAGTAACCATGGATGGCAGAATTGATGCTTCCGCGTAGTGCTGTTCGCTTTCTTCAAGCAGAAGGTTGATTTGTGGAAAACGATCAATGCAGCTGTTTATTGCGGACTTTCCGACGACCGCAAAGAGCCATTCTGACTTCTGGAGATATCCTCATTCAAAACAACTCCCGCCCTCACATTGCTATTGTAACCCAGAATCTTCTGCAACAATTTAAATGGGATATGTCTGATCACCCGTATAGCCCCGACTTAGCGACGAATGATTTTCATCTCTTCCCTGAATTGAAGAACTGGCTTGGAGGCAAAAAATTCCAGACTACTAAGGAGCTTCAAAGAAATGTTAAGGCCCGTCTCACATCACTGGTAGAATCTTTCTTCGAAGAGGAGATCGGAAACCTGGTCCACCGATATAATAAATGCTTGAATCTTCACGGCGATTATGTCGAAAAGTAACCATGTTTATATATAACTTTTTACAATAAATTCATTTTGTTCTCTACTCATGTCTTTTTCTTATAGTCCATCAGTTTTTTAGAAAATGGCCCTCGCATATTCACACGCCCATTGCCACATAGAGTGAAAATTTTAAAAACATTTAAAAAGTGTATGAAGTATAGCTACAATCGAAAGCATTTTTAAATATGAGCGCGATAAAATTGACAAAAATGAATAGACAATCATCTGAATTTCATCATGACTAATATGTTTTTTCTCTGGATAAAATCACACTTACGAATCCCTAAATCATCAATGACAAACCAATAAGGAAAATATAAATGTAAATATTTGAACATATTTAGTTGTATAATTTAAAGGTGCAAACTATCTTTTACACACATTTTAAGTAACTTTCATAAGTAGCATTATACAAGAAAAGAGAAAGAGAAGTGACTTTTACACGCTTTTATTTCACTTGGCGTATTTCATAGTTGTGGAAATGGAATTTGCTAATTGAGTCCCTACTTACTTCCTGTTGTGCTTGAAAAGATACAAATTAAGAAGATGGACAAGATTTCTGTGTAAGTATAAATGAAATCATATATTATAATACAGTTGTAATTCAATTACTGAATGGCAAAATCAATAAATGCTGAAAGGAATCGGAAGAATTTATTGGATTTACATATGTTGGCCATGAATTTGTGCCGCTATGTAACACATTCAGATTGCATTTTCATCAAAAGAAATCTCGAGTCTTTGAGAAAAAATGTATTTGAAAAAAAATCGTAGCTTTGTCATCTTTTCAGGCGATATAATTCCCACAAGTAGTTGCAGTGTTCCATTTCTTTGTTATGCGATCGGCGATATATTTCAAAGAAACACCCGAGCAACTTTCACTGAAATATTCTAAAAGAAATGAGGCGCGAAATTCCCTGGTGTGCAGAGTGAGACGGGTTGAGGAATCATAAGAATCCCTCTTGTACCAATAGAAAATTGAATTTGAGCCAGATTCTATAATAAAATCGCTTTGGCTGTCATAAAAGCGTCCACTTCACATTTAACTGCGCTTTCAAGCCAATAACATTTGTTCTGAGCTTCTAAATGTGAAATAAAGTTATCGGCCACATTTTCTTTACTTATCCGAAATATTTCGTAACACTGAAGGTTTTTCATTTTGAAATATTCATTTTTGAAGCGAACATTTTGAAAATTAAAATGGTGTCGTTGCATAAGAGAGAGAATTTCAGTTTTCTTATATTCAAAATCTTTTCTTCGATAAATGATATTCTGATGTCAACACGGAATATTTATTATGGAACGATTATGGATTCCTCAAAGGAAATCTCGAGCCTTTGAGAAAAAATGTATTTGAAAAATAATGGCAGCTACGTCATCCTTTCCGGTGATATAATTCCCCCATGTAGTTGCCGTGTTCTGCTTCTTAGTTATGTGATCGGCGATATATTAAAAACAAAATACGGATAACTTTCAGCGATCTATTCCAAAAGGAAATGAGGCGCGAAATTCCATGGTGTGCAGAATGGGAAATCATAAGAATGTTCTGGAACAAACAGAAAATGGAATGTGAGCCAGATTCTGTAATAAGATTGGTTAGGTTGTCATAAAAGCGTTCATGTCACATTTCTAACTGCGCTTTCAAGCCAATAACATTTGTTCTGAGCTTTTAAACGTCAAATAAAGTTATCGGCCACATTTTCTGTTCTTATTCGAAATATTTCGTAACACTGAAGGATTGCTTCTATTCTTTTCAAGAAAAGAAGTTAGAAATTTAGTCGTTATAATTTAAACATATGATATATATTTTTTATGATTTATCCTTGCTGCAGTTTAATGCATAAAACAATACTAAGCCAGAATAATGCTCGCATTCTTACAATTTATCCTTTACTTGTAAATGATAACATTATATCATATACTTTATCTAGAGTTTTACAAAATGTCATAGTTTAGCTAAATATAATTTTATATAAAGCTTGATACACATAGAAAAACACAAGAAAGTGAATAAATATTAGAATGCTTCTTTAAAATCTTTTAACGAATTTTGTCGCAGATTTAATAAAAATATCACTCAAATATTTAATCTTCAAGACAAAAATAAAAAAAAATTAAGTATGTTTGGCAAACAAGACAGGACTGTTATAAAGCCAACTGAAAATCATTTTTTGAAATCTATCAATGTAATTTTGGTATACTTTGTTGTTAAATTCGTAAAGATTTTGAATTAAGATCAGAAATTTGTACTTTTGTATTATAACTATATCATTTTTTTTCATAAATTACTATGTTAAGCCTTTTTTTTCTTTCTTCTTCATTTCGAGTTAGCAAACCTTTTATTTCATCCATTGTCTCTAAGTTTCAGGAACGAAATTGTTCATGAAAATTTATATCCTTTATTGGATAAATTTTAAAAAGTGAAAAGAATTCATTATTCACTAAAATAATTTGATTAATTTCTTTAACATTTGCAATCCTTTTGAATATAGAGGTCGGGGTCGAATGTTTTACTAATATTATCATGGAAAGTTTGAAGATTTCTCAAGAAATTTATTATATTTTAAATTTACATTTTATTTTTGAAAACGTTTTGAAAATGAAAATGGCGCAGTTGCATAAGACTGAACATTACTCTAGTTTTCTTGCATGCAAAATCGATTCTATAATGAACGTTATGATTTTAAATGATGTACTTTTAAAAATATAGACGTTATGTTTCAAATTAAAATAAGCGCTTTGAAAACAAAATGTTAAAACCATATTCACATAATATTCAAGGATTTAACATAACTTCTGTTTATTTCCAGAAATTAGTTCTCTTTTTAAATGTACGTCATTGAAATTCACAAGTGATTAATATAACGTTCACACAAGTGATTAAGAACAAAATGCTCTAAATAACATTTGTTATGCCTGGGATTAAACCAACTGAAGAAAACCAAAGTAACACTGCTTAATTTTATGTCAGGATAACGTCTCTATTAACGGCACTGATGAAATTGCAATTTAGTTTCTAAAATATTTTTAAAAAATAAAGAATTCTTCATAATTTTCAACAAATTATGAAGATAACTTTTTCATAGAATAAAGATTCTCATAAGCTTTTATAATAATAAAGAATCATTTGACGTATTTTAAAATACCTGCACTATTAGAAAATGCTAATTTGCTTCCTGTCTCCAGGAAGAATATTTCCTGAAAGGATATATCAGATTCTTTGAGATTATGTACTAATGATAAAGAATGTATTTCATACACGTCAGGACAACTGTCTTTCGTGTCTACCAAAGTAAAACTAATAATTGTAGATACATAGCGTTCTTTTCTGAAAAGAAATCAATGCAGCATTTGGTTCTCCTGGCTCTCGTTTGAAATATAGAATTTTGAAAAAAGTTGAGAAGTCATGTAGATATTGAAACGTTTCACGCGATTTAAATCGAAATGAAAGAGGTAAGAAGCCGAACACAGAAAATGTTCAGTTATAATTTGGAATGAAGTTATTGATCCAGCTTAGTTTGCCTCATGTCTCACGTATCTATTTGCTAGGAACATAAAAAGAAGTCTTGCAGCTCATATGCAAATAAAATAATGCTCTTTTTAGAACCCGCAAAAGTAAGGTTGAATCATATGGTATAGGAGTTTTAGTTCGGGTATCAGAAAGCAAGTTCAGGGTTTCAATCTTCGGTTAGAACCGTTGAATGCTTCACCTGTTAGGAATAGTCAGCAGTCAAGACTCCTGAATATGTGGTAACGAAGACCCGATCTCCTAGTTGAGGCTGAAGGTCAAATTAAATCCGTAACGCAGCTGCAGCACACTGACAAACCGACTCGTTCCCTCTCTGTGAAGGATAAACCGATGTTTAAACTGTTTTAACACTCACCAATAAGGTATTTGTAAATGATATACGTCGCTCTGTCTAGACGTACGGGTCCTGAATGACTGTGTACTGGTCCGATACTGGCCCAGGCACCAACTTCTTCCATAGGAGGTACGTCCGATCATCAGAAATGTAGCCAAAGACAACCAAACCCACATAACTATACCCTTCAGGGAAGCTAGAACCTTCTTACCTATCCGGCAACTCTTCAACCCCATATATGAAATACCCCTCAGATAGATAGCAGTCAACAACAGGGTTTGAAAAATTATAAAAGTTTGTCATAACCTAGAAAGGGTTTACATTTTGTGTTCGGCTTAACGCTGCGAAGTAAAGACCATTTGTAATCAAAAGGCAGCACTAATAAAAGACGAACAAATTACTTATATGAAAATATTATACTCAAATTATTTATATGATTCCAGAATGAATTTTGATAATAAATTTCTAGAGTTAGTTAAAGAACAGTGTTCGACAACCCTATATTAGTTTTCCATTCTTATCGACTGTTGTGATTTGATTTTGAAGTCTTGCATATGACTGTCATAATGCTGAAACGGTGCAATTTCACCCAGAGAACCAAATGACAGAGCGATATTCCCACGATTTTTTAGCTTGTCAGAAGCGTGTGATTTAAGTGCTTATTCTTGGCATATTTTGAATCCACGGTTCAAATTTGCAAAGTTCATTCAAAAATATGCCATGAGTAGCTCCAAAACGGGACGCTTATCTAAAACTAACTACTGGGATATTACCACAGTGTAATTGTCATTCTTATTTTTTTATCCGTGTCCGCCTTCGTTGAACTGTATGTTAAAGATATTTAAATTCACCTTTAAATAAAAGCAGTCAATATATAATATTCGAATAAACATAGAAAAAGTAAATCAAGCAAAGTTAAATGAAGTTCTTTTACTTGGATAAAAAAATAATCGAATTTCATAAATGCTGCTGATACATTCGAAATTCAAATAAGAGAAATGATTCATTTATTATTTACTTATAAAATATAAACTCTGTTCCTTGATAGATATTTATAAATTTAGAGTAATAAATTCTCTTTAGTGCACCAGGAAATCTTTTGAGTGCGCGCCCTCATCGGAATCCAGGAAATGAACTCCTAAATGCATCATGTATTGTTTAGTTATCTAGAGACGACTTGAGCTTCCCACTATTTGCTCAGAGTTGTACGTTTGTGTAAACATGAGCAAATATCTTGAAGGAAACGAGATTTTGTATCAGAGTGTTTAGAGGCAGTGAACTACAAACACGAAGAAATTTTAAAGAAATGAAGACATTGATATCCTTTAGGATATTTCCTTTAAAATGCGGAGCAGTACCATTTGTCTTTGCATGAATTTTGCAATTGATTGTTAGAAATGAGCCTCGGAGAATACGAATTGTATGTTTTGCCATTCTGCTTAAGAGGTACAGGGCAAACACATTTTCCTCTACATCTTTGGATAGAAATTTGAATATTCTTAAAAAAAAGATTTTTCTGTATGAGGAAATGGATCTATAGCATAATGCATATGTTATTGTGAAAGACCGAAATTGGAGAATGCCGACTTTCACCGGTGAATGTCGACACATGCCACAAACATTCACTGGAGATTATCAACATTCACCAACCGGAGAAACTGACATTCATCGGAGAATATCGACATTTGCCAGGTATCGGTCTTTCACAGTAACATATGCACTGTATGTACTTTGCCCCACAACAGAAGAAAATCTTTATTTTAAAAATAAGCATAAAAATAACAAAAAAATGGCAAAAAGTGCTCATAATTTTAAGTTTGGCGTATATCTTGATAATTTTTGTATTCAACATAATTATACACCATTTATACTACTTTCTTTTTAATTATGCACTTAACAGGCAGTGTCTTATCAATTTCAATTCGACAACAATGCGGAAAACTCTTCTGTAGGGAAAATATCTTTTCTTGCATAGAAAATTAATTCAATCGAATTATTTTGCATATTGAATTCAAGCTCTTTTCCTTAAATCTAAATCATTGTAATCAAAATAAGTGCTTAAAGAAAAACTTTAATTTTTCCGATTGATAAAGACTTAAAGGAAAAGCATACTCGAATTTATGTGCACTAGTACCCAGAAAATGTTTCGTAAAGTTGTAATAAAGGATCGAAAATGTACGCCTGCGTTTTATCTGAACTTATTATTTTCAAGGGCAGAACAATATATTTGTATAGAACATTTGAAAGAGTTTTAGTTTTAAACCATTCCTTTTCGTTCGACGCAAAGCAATATTAAAGTTAAGCTTTCGAACATCATCTGGGGCCAAGAAGAAAGCAAAATAATATAGGAATATCTTCCCGATAAAGCATTTTCGAACAATTTTATATTTACTTCCCTTACTTTTCCATTAACAATTCCTGTACAATTATTTTTTCCCTTTGAGATTTCTCATGCCTTTCAAAAGAAATCGCAATAAAATCTTTCATCGCTTTATTTTAGAAAGAATTTCTTTGTCTTCCTTGCAAACTTTTTTTAGAATCTCAAGAGAGTGACTAATATAAATTTAGCAATATTTTCTAGAATTTATTATTAAATGAAAATTTAAACAAGCAATAAAATTCGTTACTTCCGAAGACGAAACGAATTGTGAAGAATTAAAGAAGTCTGGTGGAAAATAATTCTCTCTTTCTCTCGTAGAAGATTTTTATCCTGCTTGCAATTTGGTTCGTAATATTTATTCCAATTCTATTTTTCGAATTATTAAGCAATTATTTGAACAGCTTAAACGGTGAACGATTTTAACAGCAAATCAAATGTCTAAAGAAACGTTACAGAATGAACAAATTTGTATTTTATTTGTTTAAGAGATTCCTATTAGAGTGTTTTCAGACCTATTCTTGATATGCTGAGAAATACTCTATTAAAATATATAAAGGAAAATTAAAGCAACTATTATCTATGGTACAATAAAAATATTTATTAAAAATATTTCTTATAAAAATATTTCTTTAAAAATAGTTCTTACAAAAATATTTCTTTAAAAATATATATTTAAAAATATTTCTTATAAAAATATTTCTTACAAAAATATTTCTTTAAAAATATATATTTAAAAATATTTCTTATAAAAATATTTCTTGAAAAATATTTTTATAAGAGATAATAAAGATAATAAATATTTTTAAAATATTTCTTGAAAAATATTTATTTAAAAACATTTCTTACAAAAATATTTATTTAAAAATATTTATTTAAAATTATATCTTATAAAAATGTTTCTTTAAAAATAGTTCTTATAAAGAATTTCTTTCATTTCGTTAATTAGCATCAGAACCGAGCAATACCATCTTGTTTCGCATTCAGTTGTGATATTTTAAAATAAAAGTGGAGGAAATACTAATTTTTGTTTGTGGATGATTTATCTTCTCATGCTTTCATTAAATGAGAAATTCTGAAATCAAAGTTTAACTCTCGAATATTTGATCTTCTGTAAGTTAAATTTTTGGAAGACTAAACTGGGAAATAAACCAGCGTGAAAAATTTTAATTATAACGAATATTAAAGAATATTCAGAGTAATGAGATTATTTATTATATTTTAATAAGATTTTCTTTGCTCCTGCAATGTTTGGTGTGCTGGCATTAGTTATTATGGCTTATTAAACAGCCTGAATGCAGACCTACTACACTGAATAGAACGCGGACTTGCTTTGTCCAAGAATCTCAAAAGAGAATTCGATGTATGAATTTTATTCAGAGAAAAATCTTTCTAGTACGGAATTTGCTTCTTAAAGAATGGTTGTTGCAAGACGTGCTACTAAGTGGAAAGTAAATTTATTCATAACAATTGTCATAGCTTTCGGCTGATGTCGTTGCCAAATTTGAATCATGGTGTACACAGCAAGGCAACCTGCGAGTTTTGCAGAGATAGCGACACGGAAAAAAAATCCTGTAGGCAAACAGGAAAACGAAGGTACGTTTCTATTGGTACAACAACTGTACCAATGCGTACGCAGAAGAAAAGAATCTGTCATTGCACCATCTGTTCAGGACCCCCAGGGAAAGCTGAAATATGTTTTCGGACATTCAAATAAAAATGCATTCGGAATTTTAATATGCATTACGAAAATTCTTATTTAAAAAAATCACTAAAATTAAATATATTTATAAAGACCAAGTGAGAATTATTTCAGATCCAGATTTGATTGTGTTATTCCAAATAAAATATGTCGAATGAATATGAAAGAGATTTTGTTAATCAGCGTGCTGCAAACTTATAGTCCAGTCGAATTGTACTTTAACATGGAAAAATATATAACAGCAATTTTATTGCTTTAAGTTATTGGGTAGGCCATACAAAATCGAACTGAATAAAGGGGAGGGGGAAGGGGGAGGGAAATTCGAACGATCGGTTTTTTTGCGTATGAGTAAAGGCTATTAGAGTAAAAGTTTAAATTAAAAATTTATAGGTAGTTAAATGATCTATAAAATGAATTGTCGAACGTTAAGGTAGCTTAATAAGGACAGGAGTAAATAAAAAGAGAACATAAATTTTTGAAAAGTATTTTAAATTTTCAAAAAAATAAAGCGAAATTGTTGAAATTTCACATTATTCCGAATTATATAGTAGGACATATATGGTAAAAATTTCATAAAGATATATGCCTAATTTTTTGAAAAAAATTAACTTTTTCGAAAAAAAAATGCTCTCGGAAAATGCCTGTAAGTACATTTTTATCAGCCCGAATTTGCGGAGGGGAAAAAAAGGTCTACTGTAAAATTGTTGTTCTACAATTCTAAATGGCTTTATAATGGTCGATTTTCAGTAAAACGTTCTGAAAACTAAGTTTCAATTTAACATTTTTTCTCATTTATTATGCCTGAACGTATGGTTCCCAAAGGGAAAAGTTTTCTGCGATGGGGACAATTCGTTTTCTGTTATGAGAAATATATATTACATGTTTCGTAATACAATGTTAAGATCGCTACTCTCAGTATTTCTATATACGTAGCAGACAGCTTAACACAGGTAACGCCGGAGCAAGCGCTTCTCTGCTACTAATGAGCTCTGGCTGTTGGAACATTTCTACTAATTTGGACTAGTATATATGCCACCGGCGCATCTGGAAGTATATGGTTTGTGTACCTGTCAGTAACATTCTGATCATAGTAGTTCAGTAACATATTTCAAATGTCTCTAAGAGTTCCAGTTTTCAACCACCATTAGTATTTGTTATCAATTCAGAAAATTATAATTTAATTCAATAACAGTTGCCATTTTGTGTGATATTTCAAATATTCTTACAATAAACATTATTTCTGCAATAACTTTAGTAACAGGGATGATTTCTACAGCAAAATTGATTTAACCTTAATAAGCTTGTCCTCAGCCAAGCAACTAATTCAATTGTTGAAAACTCCGTAAACTTGGATTGCCTTTTTT